>JAECUM010017034.1:0-102294 GCA_016617855.1 Megalonaias nervosa | reverse complement strand
CCCCCCTGCACAAACTCCTGATCCCCCCTGCAAAAAATCCTGCGGGCGCCCATGTCTGCTAGTGCATCATATGACAGCAGATCAGCGTCTATGCAGTTTGCAGTTGACCCAATTTATAAGCAAGTACATACAGTAATTTTTTTTTTATTAAGACATATGTCATGATCTCACTTTATCTGAATAAATTTAGCAATGATTAAGTCCTTGGGTAGCAACAATATTTATTAGTCCCTGAGTGACATGTGACAGTTGAACGATCTAATGCTTATAGTGCCCGCTTTCATGTCTGGCACTGGTCACTAAATCCATGTCCACAGTTACACATGCTAGGGTCAATAAATGCAGTGCATCTTTACTGCCCTAGGTCCAAACAAAAAATATATGTGGTCCTGGTAATATGGATACCATATTTTAATGGCCCTGACCCTAGAACTTTTTATCACAAAAAAATTAGTACTGACCATACCCTATTTTTCACCTTAGAACCAGATTCTTTTGACTGTAAACTGTGACATAAACCAACACTAGCTGGATAAAAAATGTAATAAAAACAAAATTAGTACCAACCTTCCTACCCAATTATTTTCACATTATCACGACAACCATACTTTTTTGGGCTTATGGTGTAGTCATAATAAACAATCTGTACAAAAAGAACTCTGCATGAGCCAAACTGCAAACCTATGCTAAATAATTATTTGGGGGGGGGGGTTCTAGGGTGGTATGAAGAATTACTGTTCTTTTATATGCAGATGGTCTGTCTGCATGTGATTTTTGCTGGTACTCACATTGACTCTCTCAGACATAGATTTGAGACGATGTATGAACTCAGTCCCAGAACGTGCCTTCTCTGACATAGCTTGCAGAAGCTGAGATAGTTCCGTCTGCAAAAGAACCAAAACAAAATCATGAATTTAGATGACAGAATATAGCAGCTAATCTATTTAATTAGGATAAATATCACAGGAGTCCACAGACACTGATGTACAATACCCCTTTAATTGATGGAAAGAGAGAATTGGGGTTTGTTATTAACTGCTTGCTCCATGCTGCATCAACATGTGCTTATAAATTTCTATTGATTACTGGAAATATTTTATCAGTAAAAAGTTATAGCATTGCTGTAAGGTGAGAAAGAAATACTTGTCTTTGCCTATGTAAATGTTATTACATCCATAATTAGATAAAAAAAATTCTAAGGTACACTTAGTCATGGGAATATTGACTAACTAATATTGAAATCCATCAAGTCTTGACAAGCACAGGTGCCCTGGGTGGGCAAATGGTCTGAAGTGCTCATCTTTACAGATCACTGCCATCTCACTTCTGTCTTTGGGGGCTTTGAGTCTCAAGTTCGGCTAATGTGGGTATGTAAGAAAGCTTGCCAATAGCTTTCTGCTAGTCAGTGGTTCTTTCTGGGGCTTTTACAGGTTCTTTCTCCACCTGTATATATGGTCGCCACAGCCTATCATGCGCTTAAAATGGCGTTAAACTAACAACAACAACAAAAACAACTGACAAGTGGACACAGCCAGTGGCGTAGCGAGGGTACTTGGCGTCCGGGGACAAAACATAAACTTGGCGCCCCCTTACTTAGCGCACGGGAACAAAACATAAACTTGGCGCCCCCTTCCAGTGCATCTGAGATAACGAATAGTTGTATTTTCCTCAATTTGGCGCCCCTGGCACATGGCGCCCGGGGACAACTGTCCCCCCCACCACCACCACCACAAGCTACGCCACTGGACACAGCAAAGAGTTAAGTACATATGAACTGGTCAGTCTTGTGCTGTGCTACCTACATCTATAACAAAGCATCTGATGCTTATGGTATATTTATTGTTAAATTATTTCTTAAATTTTATTTAAACGTTAATTAAGAATTAAGTTCTTCATAAAACTTACACCATGAACTACTGGGTGCCTGGAGGTATGTCATATAAGTGAAAAACATCGGAAAAATATGAAGTGATTAAACAATCAGAATAAATGATCACATGATCTTGCACATGCTGGAACCGAAGATTTAATGCTGGCCAGCAAAGATGCAAAGCAAGTACATCATCACCTTGCTATCAAGCCACAAAAAGCTACTTTCTCATCAAGGTTAATATAAAATCTGAGCTTCATATTGGTGGTACGGCCATGCCATTCCCACATTATTATTTTCATTATCAACAGCCCTTTTGGCGTAGCATGGAATCCTCTCTTCCACATTAAAGTTTCCAAGACAATCACTATTGGTTCCAACTGTCAAATGCATAGTCCCAAATCTGCCAGCATACAATGCACTGGCTGATCAAGTTTACAAATTGTATCATGTATTAAATAATGATGTCTGAATAGTCCAAAGACTGACTCTGAAATCTTATTCAAAATGTTCAACTGCTTCTTTTTGATTGGTCATGTTTTAGATTTGGAATCAATTAAAGTTTTATGAGGAACAGAATTTCTAGGAATTCAAGATAAAATAATTTCTTCCTTTTCAATACTGAGTATGGAAACCATCTATGATACTCTTCAGCACAAGATTTTCTAATTGACTGCTGTTTATGGATATATTAGATCTCGATTGGCACCATATTCATTTCAGACCAATAAGACAGCAATAGAAATCTCTTGGTGGAAACCTCATGTTGACTGACTTTCTATTTTTGGAAGAGTAACAATAACAATATTTTCAAGCTGGCTGCCATAGTGGCCATACTGGATATCAGATTGACACGATTTCTATTATAAAATCAACTAGACATCATAATATGCCTTTGGTGAATTCATAATGTCGCTATGACGAGTCATCTGGGTGAAGTAGTGAAAAGATTTTTAAAATGGTCATTGTGGCAGGCATATTGCAAGTCTGAATGCCAATAATTTCACTTAGGAAAAACTAGAAATTATAAGAAGTCATTAGCAAACACCTTATGGCCATTGATGAAGAGAAACAATAACAAGATTTTCAAAATGGCTGCAATAGTGGCCATACTGGATGTGTAAGTGGCACAATTTTCATTTCGGGCCTAGTTGACATCAAAAGACGTCTTTCTGCAGAAAACCCCATTGCAATATTACTGTTTGTTCAGAAGCAGTAGCGATAACAAGATTTTCGACATCAGACACCATTTTCAGTCTGACCAACAAGGGATCATAACAAGAAAAACTCGTTGTTACGACCGTCCATTCAGGATTTGTAGCAATAACAAGATTTACGGGATGGTTTCTGTGTCAGCCAAGTGGTGAACTCTTTGGCACCATTTTAATTTAGGACCAACTTCTCATCATATGAAGTCTTCTGGTGAAACCCCCGTATCATTATAACTTTCCATTGAGGAAAAGTAGCAACAACAAAATTTTCAACGTCGCTGCCGTGGCGGTTAAACTGGACGTCAGATTTGCGCCATTTTAATTTCAAACCAACTAGACATCATAGGATGTCTCTTAATAACACCCCATACTGATATGACCATCCATTCAGCTGAAGTTGCAATAAAACGATTTTCAAGCTGGTCATAGTACTGGCCATATTGGATTTGCGAGCAGCACCATTTTCATCTCGAACCAACTAGATCATGGGATCAATATATGGGTAAAGATTCTTGTTAATCTTCCAGACAGTTTAGGGTGAGTAGCGCTAACAAATCTGAAATAACGAACAGACAGACGACGAAAAACAGACCATCAATGACTATTAGAACCAAAAACCAAATCAAACCATATTTGTTCGAAGAAACCAACAAAAAGACATTACTGTAACATATTATATTAACCAAAGTTTCAAGCATTAGTATGCCAGAGGTAATGTATCCATTGATACACGATTATGCCTATTAGTCGCAATCCATTTGGAACTCTTTTCCAATTTTAGGGCTTCACAAAAAGGGCATGAAGCTGCACAAGGATGTTATCCTATAATAGACAAGTGATAACAGTCAGAAAAACAATTTTCCTATTTTAGGGTCTGCACTACTTGGAAATTTGCTACAGTTATAATGTCATTAACACATTCTTTATTACAAGAATGACCAAGAAGGCAAAGGAAACCATGTCGAGTCCATCCTCAATGAATTGTCTTGTGACCTTGGCTCCAATGTCAAACAATCTGAGCGAGTTTGTTGCAGAATAGCTTGTTTTTTGCTTCATAATGAATAATACCAAATATGAACAATATTTAATTAAATGGAAAAAAAATCTTAAGCAAAATCTCAACAGAACTGTTGTTGCTGGCAAAAAAGATGCACAATGTCAACGTTAAAGCCAATGATTAAGCGAAGAGAGGTACAGTACATTGTCGTGTATATTGTTTCAGTTCAGTTATTTATCTTACAGACAACGCCAAAGGCAAAATGTCTGCCACAACCTATCCCCCAGACAGTCGATAAACTCAGCTTCTGATAGATCTCAGCAGTTTAAAGATAACTACAGACATATATTAATGTATGCAGGAAACAAAAAGTGCAAGTTATATTATCAAACATTTACTCAAAGATAGCGATTTCCAAAGGTTATATCCCTGCTGGGCTTCTGTAGATTTTTATTTGATTCAGAACCATAATAACTTTTTTAATTTCCCTCTAGTCGCCAGACCGCCTCTATCAGCTCATTACTGTATGATAATTCTGCATCTGCTTCTGATATTGTCATATGTAAATTTATTAAAACACACAAAATCTTCATGGAAATTCTGAGTCAAATTGCTCATGATCACTCCTTGAAAAACAAAAACTATTCGCGTAAGATCTACAATATTTCCTCGCTAATTAGTCGGGTCCAACTGCAAATTGGATAGACCCCGATCTGCCGTCGCATAATACGCCTGCAGATCAGGGTCTATATTTGTTCTCGTGATGCCTCTTAACAAAACGCACAGAACCAGATCTGCCGGTGCATGAAGCAACGGCAGATCTCGGTCTATCCAGTTTGCAGTTGGACCCAACTTACAAGCGAATATACAATTGCATAAAATACATCTATTCTCAGGCACTGATACCATTCCCAATGCTTTCTCGTCATGTGACAGTAACCGGTTATACACTGACCAGTTATTCAAATGAAAAACTACCTCACTTTTCAGATTTCTGTTAGTGACAGTCTCACAGTATTTCGATGGTTTTCACTGTTAAAACACATTATTTCTAAATCTTAAATAACAAAATTAGAGTTGTGCAAATGGACACTTCAGCATTTTTCAGGCCTTATTGCGTGTACAAGGAAATCTTCGATATTTACACTCACATACATGCACGATACACACTGCAGTAAATCCTTCGATGACTTTATTTTATAAACTAATGAAGATAAATAACAAAGGACAATGAACTGCAGTGACAAACTGAATGTAAGATGTGTAGAACATTGAGCATTCACAAAGTTTTGCTTTTTAGCGCTTATGTAAGATATAATGCCTCGATTTCTCATCCGCAATTAATTGAAAGCTCAGCGCCTATGAAAATAGCAATTGTCCGCACCTTTAACGTTGTTCGTCCATGCCTGCTATGCTACAAGACGACAGTCATCAAGTGAAAGTAACTCAGAAGTTTTGAGTTGGTCGTGAAACTTTGGATTTAATCTGGATATACATGTAATCTGCTTTCAGATAAAAGTATATTTCTTAACAGTATATCATAGTGTTTAGACAAAACTAACAGTTTACGTAAAGAATCATTTAGTTATTTTGCTGCAACAAAAAGTACATGACTATCAAAATATGCTGTACAAATCTGAAGGTCTAATAATTTTTTTTTTTCTGGAATCTCCATAATCGGAATTCATCTACATTATGCACTATATAATCATTGTTATGTGTTGTCTTTTTAAAATCGCCCCCACACCGCAAAAAAGAAAAGAAAAACAAGAGAACCTTAAAGGGTCTGATGCTCTACTAGGCGAAAGAAAATTTCCATGAATTAAGACAATTTCCTCCTTTAAACAACTGAGTGTTGAAACTATCTTTGATATTCTTTATTGATAACAAGATTTTCAAATTATCTGTTGTGGTGGACATATTGGATGTCAGATTTTCATGGAGGACAAAGTATACATCACTAGAAGTCTTTTGGTCAAAACCCCATTCATAATGAGCATCGATTCAGGAGTAGTGACAACAAGATTTTCACAACAGCTGTCATGGAAGACAAATTGGATGTACAAATTGCGCCATTTTCATTTAGGACCAACTAGATATCAAGATTCGAATGTCCAACACCATCTTAAAACCTGTCCTACTCTATGGAGCTGAGACCTGGAGAACCACCACAACCAATATGAAAAGGATCCAGACATTCATCAACACCTTCCTCAGAAGAATCCTCCGAATTCGCTGGCCAGACAAAATCAGTAACGAACAACTGTGGCAGCGAACACAACAACAGCCTGCAGAGGAAGAAATTCTCCAACGACGCTGGAGATGGATAGGCCACACACTCCATAAGCCTGCATCCAGTACCACCAGGCAAGCACTCACCTGGAACCCACAGGGGAAAAGGAAGAGAGGCTGGCCAAGAAACACCTGGCGGCGGGACCTAAAGAAGACAGGCCACATGTGGGGACAGCTGGAGAGACTTGCTCAAGACCGGGATGGCTGGAGAGAGTTTGTTGGCGGCCTATGCCCCAGCAGGGGCCACAGGCGTTGATGATGATGATGATGAGATATCATAAATCTATTGGTGTAAACGCCATGTTGATACAATCATATATTTGGGAGTAGAGATATCAATATTTTCAAGATAGCCAACATGGTGGCTATATCGAAGGGTAGTTATTTTCACTCAGGACCAAGTACACACCATAACAATTTTTCCAATGAAAACCCCAAGTCAAATTACTTTCCCCTATAAGAGGACTAGACAGGTTTCCAAGATGACCACACGTTGGACGTCGGATGAGCACCATTTTAATTTAGGATCAATAAAACATTATAAAAAGTCTTTTAATAAAATTCCCATGGTGATATGATCATTCATTCAGGAGAGCCATATTGGCCCCTCCGGAAAAGAATCATTTTCATTTAGGACCAAGCAGACATCATAAAAAGTCTTTTGGTGAAAACCCAAATCAATGACTTTGCATTCAGGAGAAGTAGCACTAAAATGATTTCCTAACTTTCTAAGCGTAGTGAAATTGATTTTCAAGATGGCTGCCATGGTTTCCATATTGGACATCAGATCGGAAACCTTTTTACCAAGGACCAACTAGACATCATAAGAAATCTTTTGGTGACAACCCATATTGAAATGAACATCCAATCAGGAGGAGTAGCAACTACAAGATTTTCAACGTGTTCGAAGTGGCAGCCGACGTGCGAGCAGCATTATTTTCACAGAGAACCAACTAGACCATGGGATGATTGTGTGTTTAAAGTTTCATGGCAATCTTCCAAGTGGTTTAGGAGAAGTTGCGATAACAAACATTTTTACGGACGGACGGACGAAGGACAACAAATTATCCCAAAAGTTCTTCTAGTTCCTTAAAGGAACTGACGCTCTACTGGACGAAAAAAATATATACGAATTCAAGATAAGACCATTTCTGTCTTTTAACTGTTGAGTGTTGAAAACATTTCTGATATTCTTCAGCAATAACAAGATTTTCAAATTAGCTGCTGTGGTACTCATACTGGATATTAACTTGGCGCCATTTTCATTTAAGGCAAAGTGAGCACAATTATAAGTCTTTTGATGAAAACCCCATGTCATAATGATCATCTATTCAGGGGATGTAGTGACAACATGATTTTTGTATGTACGACTGGCACCATTTTAAGATTAATTAGGCATCATACCAAGTCTATCTTGAAAATCCCATGTTGATCATACATCCATGTGTCGAGGATTTGAGATAATAATTTCAAGATATGACTTTTCATTCAGTAGTAGCAATAACAAGATTTTTAAGATGGCCGCAGTGGCGGCCATTCTGTTCGTCAGATCGACAACATCTTCATTTAAGACTAACTGGGCATTATATGTTTTCTGGTGAAAACCACACCTGACTTTCTGTTCAAGTCAAGTTGTGATAACAAGCTGTTTAAGATGGCTAACATGGCGGCCTCATTGGATGCCATATTAGCATCATTTTTACTTGGGATCAGCTAGACATCAGGAGAAGTCTTTCAGTGAAAACCCAACGACGATATTGACCATACCTTCTGGAAGAGTAGAGATCGGCACCATTGTCATTTAGGACCGCTATAGTACATCATAAGAAGTCTTCTAACCTAACTTTTATGAAGAGTACCAGATTTTCAAGACAGCCATTGTGGCGGCCATATTTGATGTCTGAGTAGCACCATTTTCAGTGAGGACTAACTCCATAGGATGAATATGTGTACAAAGTTTCAAGACAACCTTCCAAGTAGTTTAGAAGGAGTAGCGCTTACAAACCTGTAATAACTTACGGACGGACAAAGAACGTCGGACTATAAAACATCCCATAAGATATTCTGGACTATGACCAGTAGAACAAAACACGAATTGGTACAAAAATAAAAAATAAAAAAATAGTGTATGCACAGAGTGCATTGGCCATCTCTCACTTGTGCTAGTGCAATTATTTAAAATGATTCATCCACCCAGCCCACCACACGTAATTAAAAATAAAGCTTAAATGCAGAAAGCACGAATAAAACTATTTTAGCAGGGCAACTTTAATAATGCTAACTTTCAAAGTACAATGCAAAACGTGATTCAGCTATTACCCGTGTGCCATTAGAGTCAGCCAAAATTTTGAGCAATATATGACTTTCTGTTTATTAGGAAGCAGTCGAAATTTTCAAGATCACTGCCATGGCGGATATATTACATTTCAGATAGTCGCCATTCTCATTAAGGGCCAACTAGATATCATAATAAGTGTTCTGGTGAAAATTCCATGTCAATATGGCATTTCATTTAGGATAGGGGTCTCAAACACGCGGCCCGCCAAGCCGTATCCTGTGACCCGCAAAATAATTGGCGTCACAAGGTGTCATGAGAGAAAACTAAGGTGGTGCGGCCCTTGGGCAATAGAAAATGCCCTCAAGCAGCCTTCAGGGTGGTTTGAGTTTGAGACCCCTGATTTAGTTGAAGTAGCGAAGATTTTTAAGATCGCCCCTGTAGTGGCAAGATTGGTTTTCCAAGCAACACCATTTTCATTTAAGGCTCGGAATGAATGTGTATGTACAGTTTCATGGCAATGATTCAAGCAGTTCAGTGCAGCATCGATAACAAATTCGTGCTAACGGACAGGCAGACGGACCACGGACAACAGGCCAACCTCTAAACTCGTTTTGTCTATCAGCTGTAGAGCTAAACAAAACTGGCGTTTGATATTTTACAATTCATAAGTGTACGATGAGAAAACAGTCATGCCAACACTGTGAAAATTCATTTCTGTATTTCATGGCGAGACATAGTTAATGCGCTTTGAGCTATTCCAAGTACATTTCCCCTGCACAAAGAAAAGGGAATTTTCATCAGCTTGTCTACTTCAGAAAGAACATAATTAGCATAATAGTTATCAAAATTAAATGGCATTGCAAAAAAGTAAAAGACATATAAATGTCCGTTAACTTAATATACCCTATCAAATTTGTATAGCAAACAACCCTGACCTATGCAAATGTCGACATCCCCACAACCCGAGATTAAGAACAAAAAAAAAATTATAAAAAAAAATGATACAAAGTACAAAACTTGCGAGTTGATCCACTCATATAATAAATGTATGTGCATGAGTAAGTCCCAACATATACAGGATAAATACTTCTATACATATCTATGTATCCACCTTAGACTTATGTTTTAAAAACCTAATCTCCAATAAAAATGGCATCATATCAAACTGAGCTGACAGAAATAGCGGCTATAGTTGCAAGTAACCCGGATACAAAATCCAGTAGTACATGTAAGACTGGGGACGTGTGTCAAATTTGGCTGGGCAATTCAAGCTGAGCGCGGACAAAAGATTTCGATCAATACAATTTCTATTTGTCTGCAATAATATAAATTACATTTTAAAGCCAATATTTGAAATTCATTTCAAGGTATGTTCAATGTGTACACAACAACTGGTGCAGCCGCGTCATGTTTGCTACCAGTGAGAGGTGGAATGAAAGCTTCCTTCATGGACACAAGAGGACGAGAGAGAGAGAGAGAGAGAGAGAGAGAGAGAGAGAGAGAGAGAGAGAGAGAGCACAGTTTTTCAAAATCGATACTGAGAATAAAATCAAGCGACGGGCTATGAAAAATGATTTTATTTATTGTACCATCATGTCAAAGAAAAATTAAAGAAAACATCAAAATCGCGGAAAGATAACAATGAATCAATGTGAAATAAAGAAAACAAAGAAAGTTCAAACAAAAGTACCTCGAACGGACTAGCACTCAATTAGGCGAAAAGAACATTTCTCCCTATTACAGGCCGAGTTTTGAAATCGTCTCTGATATTCTTCAGCAAAAACAAGATATTCAAATTAGCTGCTATGGTTGACATAATGTATGTCAGATTGGCACAGTTTTCATTTTGGGATAAAGAAGAAATGGCGAAAACCCAATGTCATAATGATAATCCAATCAGTAGGTATAGTGACAACAACTTTTCCAAGACGTCAGATCGGCGTCATTTTCATTTATGACCAACTTGACATCATAATAAGTCTCTTAGTGAAAACCGCATTTTGATACAGCCATATGTTTAGTGAGGAGTAGAGATATTATTTTAAAGATACGACTTTTCATTCAGGAGGAGTAACAATAACAAGATTTTCAAGATGGCTGATGCGGCGGCCATACTAGAAATTAGATTGGCACCACCTGCTGTCAAGACTAACTGGGCATCATAAGAAGTCCTCTGGCTAAAACCCCGCGTCAATACGACTTTCTTTTCAAGCAGAGTTGTGACAACCAGACTTTTAGGATAGCTGCCATGGTGGCATTATTGGATGTCAGATTGGCACCATTTTGTTAGAACTAGCTAAACATGATAAGAAGTCTTTTAGTGAAACCCCTTGTTGATATGACCATCCAATCAGGAAGAGAGTCAATAACACGATTTCCAAGATGGCCGATGTGTCGGCAATATTGGACGAAAGATCGGCACCATGTTCATTCAGGACCAGCTAGACATCATGCGAAGTCTTTAGCAAAAACTCTGTGTTGATATAACAATTTGTTCAGAAGGATAGCGATAACAAGATGACTTCCGTGGCAGACATATTGGACGTCAGATTGGCACCATTTTCATTTAAAGCAAACTAGACATTTTAAAAAGTCTTTTAGGTAAACCATATGGTATTATGCTCAGTCAGTCAGAAGATTTTCTACATGGTCACTGGCGTCCATATTGGAAGTCCGAGTAGCACCATTTTCCTTTAGGACCTAAGTAGAAAATGGGATGTGTGCATGCGTGTGTGTGTGTTTGTGTGTGTGTGTAAAGTTTCAAGGCAATCCTCCAGGTAGTATAGAAGGAGTAGCAATGAGAAACTTGTGCTAACGGACTGACGACGAACGAGAGACCATAATATAAACTCTTTTTGTCTATGACCAGCAGAGCTAAGTATCGAAAGGCCACGATCATAAAATAAATCGGTTAGGCAATGTTCTCTCCTGTGATACCATGGATATTTTGCAGGGTGGGTGACTGAAAGGCTGTTGACACAAAATTCAGATGCTAACGCGCTCTGGATTTCACTGCTAATACCCTTTTCGTCGCCCCGCCCTGCATTATCAGTGGTATTCTACTCGCAAATACAGTGTAATTAATACTAAAGATCTACTTTTAAAACTGGGCTTTCTATGATGTATGACTGAAAATTGACAAGTGTCCAATCAATGATTCATCAAGCTCATTGCAATGCGACTCACTGTAGCAAGTTTAGCTGACAAATTAACAGCTTTAAACAATTTTTTTTATAAAAAAAAAAAAAGACCCTAAAAGGCAATAATTTCAAAACTGTTCAGCGGACTGCAAAATGAGCCACATCCAGTAAACATTTTGTTGTTAGTAAAACCAGGTATATATCTCTTTCATCTACCGTATATACTCGTTATCATGTTTCATAGTGGCATGAAAGAGAAATGATGAACCACCAGAACAAAACAAGCAAACGAAGTATTTTTCCCTACATAACCAATATATAATAGAATATTCCTCAGTATCTTTCCCAACTGATTTCTTCCTGACTTTGTAAACCTCAGCGTTACTTCACATAATCATAGGTTATTGTGCCTAAATGCCCAATGGTAGGCATTGCCGGTTTCATAAACTATTTACGTAATCCATCATGCTGATAAGTAAGTACTGTGCAGGCAAGGAAGATGTGACGTATTAATGGGTGTCTGATACAAGAAACGTGACATAAATAGAGGATCTCAAATGGGTAAGGATTTAATATTGAATTTATGAAACGAGTTGAATAATGTCCAGCTTTTGCGAGCCTTGGCGAGCAAAAGCTGGACATTATTTAACGAGTTTCATAAATTTAATATTAAATCATTACCCATTTGAGATTCTTTTTATCACATAGTTTTATTTCAGGGGAAATTATTTAGATAGAAAGAAGAACGAATAATTTCGTTCATTCTGACAGACGCTGTACCGTTCATTTGTTGTGCTTAAAAAATAGTCCAAAACAAAGTTGATATAGTAAAAGTATATTATACATTTTTGATAATTCTAAATCAAAGAATAAGCACCCATCCAAATAAACAGAACATTTTACAAAACACAAAACATTTGTCAACACAAAATGTCCAAAGCGTGTGATGTCACATTGTTTGATACGGTGCACAATACCGGTTTGAGTTAGCCAACACAACACAGTGACAGTGTTTACGTTGAAATTCCACAACTAAACATTACATTGTTACAATATTTTTGTGAAAAGAAGATTACTGGATGCAGAAATACACATATTTATTGTAATGTATTTGTGACTGGAAATTTGCAGTATTTGATTTGGAACATTAGATTGTACAGAAGACGAAAATAACTCTCTGAGTCGGACTTGCATCACATATTTACCACGTAAATATGCTGTGGTTGGATAAAGTTCTGTCAGTTGGGGAGACCTGTCTATGTCTACATTCTTCTGTGAACAAAGGTGAGTTTACTTACTTCATTTAAACCAAGCTTGTATATAGGGTGGATTCCATGCTACAGATATACCGCCCATGCATCTCCACCCTCACCCTCGTTATCATCTAAGCAATACTGGTAGTTTTACTTGTTGTTATTGTTCTTGTCTTGGGGGTTTTGCCATTTCTCATGTTATGATATGTTATACATGACATAACAAACCCCTGTGGGGGTAAACTGGCAATATTGAAACAGACGAGACCATTTTTTCGCAATTCCCTTTCGCGAGTCGATTCAAAAAAATGGCGGCCCAAAAAATGTTCAATGAAAGCAAAAATTTCTTGAAGGCGGGGTTAAAAAGTTTTCCCACGATCGCAGCCAATCAGTAAAGAGAATACTACACAATAATTTCATGGGCTTATTCGGACCAATCAGAATCAGATAAAGTGATATGTTCACATGTATAATATCAAAAATATGAAACTGCACACACTGTAGGCAAAGTGTACCGACTGTGTGATAAATTACGTAATAGACAACATTTACCTGCGAAAACTACATAAAGTGTCATGTATCGTTCAAACTGATGTAAGCAATCTATACTGAAGAAATTTTTTAAAAATATTTCATTTCTTCCATTTCACTGTACAGAAAGTCTGAATTTGTATTAAATAAACATCCAAATCAAAATGACTAGTGTATCCACTTAGACATTTAACTGATGGTACAATGTGGTCGCTTGTAAGAAATGGCAGCGTGATGCACCATGCTTTCTTACAGTGCACCCTGCTGCCCCTGACAAAAAGGTATCGAGTCGAACATGATTGTAGGCAATAACAGTCGCTGACGCAATGACAAATCCGTACACAATTCCAAATTTTAGCAATTTACTCCTGAAATCTTGGTAGAAAATTAGCCCACACCTCATTCTTTAGCACCTTACAAGAATATTGTACATACTAGCTTATAAGTCGGGTCCAAATACAAACAACATAGACCCTAATCTGCCATTGCATAATGCGTCTGCAGATCACGGTCTATTGTTCTACTAATTAGGGGGCGCTGTTTGGCCGAGTGGTCTAAGGCGCTCGCTTTTTCTTACAACTGACATCTCACTTCTGTCCGTGAAGGTTCGAGTCTCCGCTCTGCCAATGTGGGTGTATAAGCTTGCCAGTTGCTTCCAGTGGGTTGGTGGTTCTTCCGGGGTTTTCCCAAATTATTCCTTCGCCAAATTTACTGGCCGCCATGCATAGTCTACCATGTGATGAAAAATGGTGTTAAATCCACTAAGGAAAAAAATGTACTGATTACTCCTAACAAATTGCATACACCCAGAATTCCCAGCGCATTATGGGACGGCAGATCTGAGTCTATGCAGTTTGCAGTTCGATCCGACCTTTAAGCGAAATGGGACCTGGAATGGGGTACATGGATTTCAATTTGTATTAGAACGACTTTGCGGGAGAGACGGGGAATTAAGATCAATCACTACCAATAAATCACTCGAGAGAAATGTTTAAACAATTTCCACAAGTTCTGGCTCCTCCTGGTCGCCTTAATTGCTGTTTATAAATGGCCATCAGGAGCAGTGTGGCGCCAGTCCTTCGCCGTGGGTCAGTAATAATGTACAAATCATTCAGCATTTATTGATTATGATATTAATTGGATTTATCAGCCCAGTGTACTGATTCTACACTTCAGGTGTCCAGGTATCAGACGCACTAACGGGACTTTGCAATCTTGTACAAGTTAGTGAGATTGCCAATAGATGAGAGGTGGATCTACTATTACACAGAGGACCATCTGATCAATGTTTCTGTACTAGACTTCCAAGTACCATTACAACAACCTAGCCTACCGCACAAACTGCCATTCAATTTCATCACTCAAAGACTCTAACATGATCCTCTATATCAGAGTCGTCCAAAGAAAGGACCGAGGGTCTTTTTTTTTTTCTTTCTTTTTTGTGGCCTGCACTAATACAGAAAGTCAGTTTTATAGTTACAGTATAATTACTATACTACTTATCAGCCCATGAACTGTCGAGTTTTGGTCCATGTGGCCCAATGTGTTGAACATGCTGAACTACCCTGCTCTATATCATCCATTCTGGTAACAACAAATTATCTGAATAACGCCTACTTCTCACAAACCAAGACGGTCAGTCATATATATATATATATATATATATATATATATATATATATATATATATATATATATAAACTTTGTACATTCAAGATTGGCAATCAAAAAAGGTCTAACAATGTAATGAAGTTACAGAATCTTCCAAGTGCCATGGTGATGAAGTGTAGCCAATCTTGTTTTCTTCAAGGACGTAAATTGGCCTTTGTTTCTAAAAGCAGACTCACTAGAATTCTGTCACAATCCATCTTTTTTTAAAATATAACTTCACTTAGGAAAGCTTATCACGACCTCTGTGGTAGTGACCATTTTCACATACAGCTAAAGGGATAAGCCAGAAATGAAAACCAAATAAGGAAGTATGGGAAACGCTTCACTCACTCTGCAAGTTAAATCTTACAACTGAACATTTCGAAACGTAGAGTTGACGATCTGATTAGACTATTTATTAACATACACGAGGATGTTTCTGGGGATAAACGGTTATTAAAAAGTTTCTGAATATTAGTGAACAGTTCAACAAAGTTCTTTATCGGTGAACATTACGTCAGTGTCACAGGGGCTCGTATCGTTGCTTACAATGTAACTGTCAGTCATACATATAGCATAAAATAATTATATTATTATAGTATTAATTTACACTGTATGTATGACTGATGGTTAAATTGTAAGCAACGATATGAGCCCCTGAGGTCAGTGTATATCATCAAATTATTCCCCATATACCTGTCAGTCTGATTATCCAAATATTAAATGTCATTTTTGCATCACTTTTTGGTACGCTTTTTATACACTGGAAAACTGCATTTCCAACCACATGGCGGCTTTCAAACTCGTCTGCCCCTCAGAGAATCTTTGATAACGGTATCCAGTCAAAATCAGATAAATTGTGGCTGCATGGGAGGATGTGGCAAAGTTGGGATGCCGTCAGCCACGATAACGGATTTATGCGCTAAAGCCTTGTCATGGAGTAGCTGGATACCTCGGATGCCCGTTCTCGGACGAGTGGTTCGAAAATGTTCCACAAAGTTTGAAACACATAAATCTATGTTTCAGTACTAGTGACAATCTCATTGAAAAGTCTCTGGTCACTCTTTTCATATTTGGCGGGTAGCTATTTTTTGGCGATTTCAGCCACAGTCTGTTTTGGATTAACCGTCTTGCACACACCTTTCTGAGCTTCAAATAATTATTCAGGATATTAAAAACAGTTGATGAATGAATGCCTGTGACGATAAAAATCCCTTGCACAATATATCAAGCATCTTCAGCAAATGCTCCTTAGCACATTGATATAAGAACATTTTCTCCACTTATTTTCAAATTTATCCAAGATCTTGACGATGTAAGTAAATACTTCAAGTGTAATCCAAATCAGATCAGAAAAACAGCATTCATAGTGGTAACAAACTTTGCCAATGGGGTCCAAGATTATCTCATTAACTGAGACAGTAATATAAACTCCAGTGGGGTAAAAAGCTCATCCATGCAAGACCACTCCATTTGTATGCACAGATCTGGCTCATTATCGAACTCGTCTGAGATCTTGATGACACAACCACTCCATGCTTGATCAAAACTTGCTGAAAAAAAAATACTGCATGCAGAGCTGTAACAATGTTATACAATAAATTTCAAGATTACCAAATTAATATGCATGGACCTTGATTATTGCTGAACTCGTTTAAGATTTTGATGATCTGGATCCATCTTCCAAGTCTGACTGAAATCACAGGGGCGTGTATCGTTGCTTACAATTTACGTCTCACACATGTACTCTATAATAACTATATAGTTATTGTACAGTGCATGTACGACAGGTAAATTGTAAGCAACGATACGAGCCTCTGTGATTGAAATCAGATCAGAAAAATGTACGCCAAAGTGCTATATATATAAAAAAAACGAAATCTGCAAATGTGGTTTAAGAGGGGCAGATTGGACCAATGCCCAGCAGACTGTACCTATTACCTAAGACTCCACTTAGAATGCTAAACCTTGGAGGTCAGCTGCCTCTCAGCTTGAGTGATGCAATGTACAACCCCTGCTCGAAAACGAATTGATAAATTAGTTGAAATGAACCAGGTTTATTGGTGGAAACATTTGTTGTGACGGAGGGATCCTCATTTCTTTAACTGGAGAAATGAGCCAGGTTTATTGGTGGAAACATTTGTTGTGACGGAGGGATCCTCATTTCTTTGACTGGAGATCCCTCCACAGCGATATCTCCCTAGTGGTGTCCATCAATAGGCCAAAGAGATCATTAAACCAAGACTGTTGGCGGAAAGGGGGAGGGGGAGGGGGCTGTCAGGATGAGCTGTGAGGACGACGTCCTAACTCTGCGAAGGATTTGAATCAATCTGAATGGAAGGAACGCGTAGGCGTGCAGTCGATCCCACTTCAAGCTAAATACTTCCACCACCCATGCTCTCTGATCAACACTAAAGAGGTATAAAAATGTAAGTTTGTTGTTGATACATACTTCAAATATGTCTACAATTGGTCTCTCTCACAACTAAAAAGGCTCTCTATTACCGATTGGCAGAGACTATTCTGCGAGATTTGCATGTCTTTGTCTGGACGGGCTGTCTGCTAGAATATTCTTTTTGTCTTGAGCATAATAGTCTCTGTGATAGCAGCTCACTCCAAAGCTGTCCATCAAAGGAACTTCCAGACTTCCAAGCAAAATGAGGAGGCATGAGTGTCTTCTCGTCACCTGAGGCATGCCACAACTGACAGTGACCACGACAACCATCACACAACTATATTTTACCAGGTTGACGCACCCCTACAAAGAAAGACAACCACATTTCTAATTGTGGGAGGTATCTGTGTGATCCTGTCGGAATGAACATGAATCTTCTCTTGTTTTGTGAGGAAAATCATCACAATATACATTAACTTTTGCGAAGGAATCAGATCTGGCTTCTCCAGATTAGAGATTAAACCCAGAAGCATCACTTTCTCCCATAACAGTGACAGGTGTTTGAGTAAGATATGTCTGAGATTGTTGTGGACGTCAACCAATTCCTGGATGATTGGAACCCCCAGTGATCTTAAATGGATAACTGGAACTCCCCGGCGAATCTACGTGAGCCGCTATAACACCCATCCCCATCCTTCATACCAGGATGATACCTCTCAAAACTGATCAAATTCTGCTTTGAGAAGAAGGATGTTAAAGGGTTTATCTATTTTTAGAAACTGAGGCCATTTTTGATGGTGGATCAGCATGATTTGTATAAGAACTGAAAGACCTTTATGCCAGGATCCCCTGTGACAAGTTTGTTTGAAACTGCTTCAAAGGTTTTTGACAAGAAGCTGACAATTTGAACAGTTTACAATATATATATATATATATATATATATATATATATATATATATATATATATATATATATATATATATGTGTGTGTGTGTGTGTGTGTGTGTGTGTGTGTGTGTGGTAACAATGGTCATATCTGACAGCACATTGGCATCATTTGCATAAAACTTAAAATGTCCTTAATGCCAGAATGCAAATTCTGTATTCTGTTCAGTGGTTTTGGAAAATAAGACACAAGTTTTTCTATCTTTAGTAATGGTGGCCATATATTTGCAGGTAGACTGACATCATTTGTACAAATCTGAAAGGCCTTTATGCCAGGATGCTCCATGTCAAGTTTGGTCGATATTGGTTTTTGATATTTTTAAGAATTTGAAAACAGCAATTGTGGACATACAATGGATGAATGACAAACAACCGAAGATGCAAGACACAGTGTCATAGCACAAGTTCACTAGGCCTTAGAACCTAATGAGTTAAGAATTCTAATTTTATAAAGCGAATATTTCAGAGGCAAATAAATTACTCTACTGAAATTTATATTTTTTGGCAATTTATTTGCCATACAATTTGCCTTAGGAATAGGTTCCTGGTGTTTTCTCAGAAATATGAACTACATTTTGTCATCTTGCTTTTTTTTTACTTTCAGATGTGGAATCCCAAGTAAAGACAAAGTAACAGTTGTAGCCAGGATTTGAGGAACAGGATTCTCAGTGACTTACAAATTTCATCCATCATGATCTTATTGATTTATACTTGTTTGATCACCATCTGCGAGTATGTGTAGGGGTCTATACTAGAACTAAAAATATAGTGGAAATTTAACTTCCCATCTGAATGGTGGGGAATTTTCTGATATAATTGGGATTTAACAGAGATATTAAGGTAGGGCCTGCAAAAATGGTGCACGATTTGTATGCATTTGGATGAATTTTCATTGTGATCTTCTAGAAATTAATTTAATTCAAATAACTGCACATTGAGCATACACACAAGAAGAAATTCAGCCATCTATGATCAATATATAGTATATTTTTTCAAAGTTACAAAATCCCCCTTATGAAAAAAAGCTTGCTGGTTGACATATTGGGGTCAATCCCTTGACAAACCAGTATAAAACTGTGGTCCTTGAACAGTTGAAAATGACAAGAAGATTGCCTCGAAAATTGATCTGGCTGATTAATTTTAACACTTCTTAAACACTCTCTTGGGCTATATCATGCAGGAAATGGGAGCAAAATGCCTTTCCCAAGGACACACCAAGGTATATGACCTGTGCGTTACCAACTCAACTACAGCTGCTCCCCAGAATAGATCTGAGAAATCAAACCTAGATAATTAATATATGCATAAATTAACATTTTAATTTGTTCTCCTGCTTTTGTCTGTTTGTTGTTGAGTACCTTATTAATTGACAAGTTATGAAACTGTTCATTTAGAAAACATTCTGGAGACATATGGAGCAAAAGTACAAGAGACTTTGAACAGAGTCATAAACTGTCCAATAAATTTCACCATTATGTGGCATTAGATAAATAAACCAGAATGTACTCTGCTAAAAGTTGCAAATGGCACAGCTGGAGAAAACACAATGATCTAAACACAAATACTTTACATGGTGTAAAGAATAAAGTTTAGGTCTCAGTGACCTTTGGTTTCAAGCATATAGTACAAAAAAAGATGCACTAAATTATAAAGTTTCATGATTATAACAGGAACAGACCCCAAGAAATTAATCTTAAATAAAAAAAGTATCAATATCACTGAATCATGAAATATAGGTCCCATAAATGTCTTTTTGCAATATGGGTATACTACTTAATATGCATCCCTTAACCAAGTTGTAAGTTTCTAGGTTGGTTAGTATACATATAGCATGCAAAACCCCTCACACCCATGCATTTATGAACTAAACATAGAAACATAATAAAAGCAAGTAAAAAGTGAAATATAGGTCATGGTGAGCTTCTTTTCTTTTAAAAGTATGCTACTAACAAAGAGGCATATTATCACCAATTTTATGATACAAGTATGCACAGTGCCTAAAAAATGAACATCAAATATAATATTTAAATCACTAATGCATAAAATATGGGCCATATTAACCAACTTTTCTACAGCTCATAAAGTGTCATGATTCTGATTCTGATAGTACATATAAAGAAAAAACCAAATGGTCATGAACTAAATGCAAAAGCCTAAAGCAGTAAAATGTCAGTGACTTAGTTTTGTTTTAAGGATGTGTTACTAACAAGAGACACATTCAATTGTCTGATTTAATGACAACATCATCAAATAGGTGCCCTGTGAAACAAACTTAAACCACAAAATGTAACTACAGTTAGTGAAGCATGAAATATTTTGTCACAGTTACCTATTTTGGTAATGAGGGTGTGATGTTCAACAAGATGCATTCCCTTAGCAAGCTTCATGATTACAGGCATAACAGTAAGCAACATGCCAAGTGCGTAGGACCCAGGAAGAAAGAATGGGTGAGATGGGGTTAAGCTATACATACATGTATGTATATTCTTTTGATATATGCAGACACCAACACTGATTCTGTGACCAGTACATTATAAGTCACCTATAAAGTGTAGAGGCATGATAATATGAGAATAAAGTGGAAACTTAATGGCAGGCTTCTTTTTGTTTTTACATCCATGCATGGGCAGATCCAGGATCTCTAAAAGGATTGATGATTAAACAGGGAATTCATTTTGCATAAAACAGCCATTTTTCTATGTTTTTAACTGAAAAATATAACCCTTTTACAGGAAATGTGGTGGGGCAGACAAGTCAAACCATGTACCCCCATCTAAATCAGCCCCTGACTATAGATGATTCATAAAACAAATGTTAACCATAAAACATTGTTTTCTAACTTGTCTCTAACACTAAATCACAGCTAGCATTGTGTCTCTAATAAAAAGGGCCCAGCTGCAGTTGATATTCTCATTTCAGGGATATGTTTCATAGTTACAGTACACATATTCCGATGTCTTGACAAGTTGTAGACTGTGTCTCAATTTATCACAACAAAATCTGGAGAAAGCTGAAAGAGCAGAGAACCCTGAAATAATTATCCCACTACTAGCTACAAAAATCATCAATGTTATTTTGTTATACATATGTTAAGAGTTTGGTGAGGTAGAATTTACAGTACAACAGGAGAGGTGATGAAAGACCAAAACAGAAACTCTCCTCAAAAGAAACAAAAATAATGTGATAAGACCCTTATGTAAACCTTAATCCCACTTCTGAGGGGTGACTGTTTCTGTCATAACCCTAAAGAGACTGGATTAATGGGTGGTCCTACAATATTGTTTGTTACCAGAATAGCTTGTATGTAATGTATTTAAACCCTCTCAAAAAAACTAAACATGAGGCTCTGGTAACAAGACCTATGCTATTTTATTAAATAGCCCCAATCATAAAACATTTAAGTATGTACACAAAAAATCAACCATAAACAGGTTTTCCATTAACTTATGATTGGAAACTATGACATAAAGTAATAAAACTGAATAAAAAGGCTAATAAAAAAAAACATTACCATCCTAACCTTTTTTATTCACACCATTAGCAGAAATATACTTACTTTCTTTTTGGCCTTATTTTTATTTTCTGGATCTTCTCTGGTTCAGTTTTTTCATGCCATGGAAAACACATTAAAATATGATCCAAAATGCATCCAATATTTTATACAATATTGAAATGATTCCCTTGACTGGGGCTGACACCCTACTGGCCAAAAACAATTTCCAGGAATTCAAGATAAGACCATTTCTTCTTATTAACTGCCAAGTGATGAAAGTATCTCTTATATCACTCAGTGATTAAACATTTTTTTAAGTTAGCTGCTTTGGTCACCATATCTGATGTCAGATTAGAATCATTTTTATTTAGAACAAAGTAAACATCACTAGAAGTCTTTTGGTGAAAACCTTATATCAATATGACTATCTATTAAGGGTGGGGGGGAGTAGTGACATCTAGATTTTCAAGATTGCCATTATGGCAGGCATATTGGATGTATGAGTGGCATCATTTTCATTTAGGACTAACCAGGTCTCATAAAAAGTATATTTGTGAAAAACCCATACTGATATGGCCATCCGTTTGGGAGGAGCAAAGATAACAATATTTTACATACGGCCTCCTTGAGGGTCACTTTGCATCATTTTCATTAGGACCAAGTAGACACACACTTCTGATGAAAATGATAACATTTTTTAGATGGCCACCATGGTGGCCATATTGGACATTTGATCAGCACTATTTTTAATTTAGGACCAATCAGACAGTTAAAGAAGTCTTTTGCTGAAAAATCCATTTTGACTTTCCATTTTTTGTTTCTTTTTTAATCATAGCAAGATTTTCAAAATGTATATTAGAGTGGCATCATTTCCATTTAGGGACTAGACATCCTAAAAAATTATTTTTGGTCAAATCACAGAATGTCATTGGGAGAAGCCATCTAAGGAATGTAGCCATAACAAGATTTTCAAGATGGCTGCTTTGGAGGACAGAACAGACATCATAAGCCTTTCACTGAAAACCTCATTAATATGGCCATTCATTCAGATGTGATGAGATTTTTAAGATGGCTCTATGGCACCCATACCAGATGTCTTAGCAGCAACAATTTCATTTAGGACCAACTAAATGTCGTGTAAAGTTTCATGGCGATTCTCCATGTTGTTTAAGAGGATAACCGACTTGTTCTAATAGATAGACCAGCAACTGAATAACAGAACATCCCTTAAGCCCTCCTAGTCTGGGACTTGGAAACCAAATATAAGTATCTAGCACAGGGAGGAGTTCATTTACAGTTAGACTTTCCGTGTTACACTTTTAAGACATTGTAGAATAAAATAAAGAAGTCAAATAAATTCATATTTATTTTTGAAAGCAACATGTTTTGTTCACATGATTGTGTTACAGAAAGAGATATCGATGGAAACAAGAATTCCTATTTCAAAACAAACAAATAATTCTTGAGTAATATATAAACACTGTTTATTATAACTTAATGTAACACTTTGCAAGCTGAAATAAATCATAATGCAGACCTTTAACACTCAAACAAACCTGGAATAAAGGTTGTAGAAAAAAATAACACTGTCCTTCTCTTTGAACAAAAACACTTCCAATTCTCTGATTAATGGTTGATGTAAAAAGACTACAAGTTAAAATTAACCTCTGTGGAAACTCTAACTGGTGTGATTTTTTGTCAAATATTGGAGTGACACCTCTACTGTCAGCCATTACATCAGACTAGAAAATGCCCACTTCCTAGAAATGAGCTACATGTTTTTGTACCCATTACTCTTCTTAGTACAAAAGTTTCCATCTAACCTTTGGATTTTATATTACAGCCATAGATTCTCAACAATCCTCCAAAACAGTTTGAGTTATATAATTAGAGACCAACAGCCTAAATGGTTAGAGTAATTAGGTTCCTATAATTTCCACTAGTTCTTCCCTTTTAACCTGAGTGTCAAGAGATGCAGTTCAAAATCTAATAACTTTCAAATCTGTCAAAAGGTTTATACAGGGGCTAAGACCAGAGTTAAATGTATTTGTGGAACAAAGATAACAACCACAGCATCAGTATTTATTTAGAAATTTTACATCCAGATCTTCATTACAATTTTGCGTTCAGTAATGTCCTTTTTTTCAATGTACGACCCACCTACATTTCAATTAATTGTCCAGAATTTGCTTTTAAATCAGAATCCAAATTTGAACTAAAACAAATAATGGAAACTCTGATCAGAATTAGGATTTTAATCAGAAAAGTTCTGGATTTCTGAATTATCTGAGCATTTGTTTATAGTAATATATTTTCACCTTGGTGTTTTATGGCTTTACAGATTTCCAATCTTTAGCATGGCTTTTTCTTAAAGCTGTGGACATCAGGAGGATTAAAATATAATCAGTTATACATTTTACAAAATATTTATAAATACAGAAAATCTGAACCTTTTTACAATTGGGTTTAGTTGTAGCAAATTTTTGGCACCATTGCTTTATGGTAAAACACTATGCACCAAACATTTTACTGTGCCCTGTTGTTGGCATCCAAGTTTGCCACTTTGTTTTTAAAAAAAATGAAGGAGTGACAAAGAACCACACTTACTTAGTTTCTGACACAATGCCACTATACCATACTTCAATTTTACTTCAGAGCAGACCAAGATAAGCACGGAAGGAAATAGTAGTTTCCTAATAACACTTTTCTTTTAAAATTATTATAACATCTTCATAACTGCCTTCCTGTAAGTCTCCAAATTTTTACAACAGATTTTATTTACCGTATCTTTAAAAGTGCACTTGTGTAGGAACACAGTGCCAAATAACACAGTTCTTACTTACTTTACCACCCATAACAGTCTAACATCAATCAGGCCAATAACTGACCAGATGATGGACAAATTGCTCTGGCCACTTGATTGAGTTACAATCTCTATGGGAGCCAGAACTTCTGGCACCAAGACAGGCCTAATGAACAGAACCATCCAAAACTGCAGACTGGTATACAGGTATGCAAAACAGTCCAGACATCATCATCATTCAAGCAGGAGAGATCATTCTAGTCTACATTTTTAAATGTACTATTCTCTTTTCACACAAGAGTACCTCTGGACTCTTCATTTTCCATACCCTTCAAACAGGATTGTATTGTCTTGGACTTTTAGTTTAGATTACATGTATGCCATAGACCTGTCCCTGATCTCCACTCTGTTCCATCAAAGAATTTTATCAGATGGAAAAAGCACCCTCATACCATGTTAAGTAACTCAACATTAGTACAGGTGAACTTTGCCAAGCTACCCACCAGCGACTTGTGAACAATAGACATAAATTCCTATTATTTATTCCACAGATAGAAAAATGACATTTCGTATGAAGGTTGGTTTGAAATCTGAAAATTTAAAAGCATGTAGGAAAATATAATTATTTTAAAAGTAATGGAAAAAGGAAAACAAAATCCCAGGATAAAGTAAGTAAAATGATCACATTCTTTTCAAGGTAAAGTAATGAAAATTCTAGTAATACTGATGGAGAGATTTATGGTATCTTTTGAGTAAAACGAGCCATGTTCATAAAATATCACCATGCAAGAGCAACAACAATCATTTTTGTTTTAAAGCCTTAAATTTGTTTTCACATACTTAAAATATAGCGAACATCAAAGATTCCCTATATGACGTCACAACTAAGCACTGGCAGAGCTCTGGTTGGAAGAATCACCATGGCGATGAAGGAAAATGATTTATATATCAGCTTAAGCCTTTGAATCGGCAGTGCTAATTGTATACCCCATATTGATGTTGGGTATATAATCTAGGTCATCAAGACTGTCACTTTCCTTATATATATATATATATATATATATATATATATATATATATATATATATATATATATATATATATATATATATATATATATATATCTTTCTGCCAACCAGACTAGGGACCCCCCCACCACCACGTGATCATGCCCTATGATGTCACGGTGATATTCGCTATAAATTGTTGTTGTTGCAGGCTTAATGCCATTTTTCAGCACACAATTGGCTCTACAAAGCAGCCAGGAAAACTGGTGGAGGAAAAACCCAGAAAAACCCAAGGAAGAACCACTGACCCACTTGAAGCCACTGGCAAGCTTTCTCACATGCCCACACTGGTCGAGTCCAAGACTCGAAACCAGGTGGACAAAGATGAGACGGCAGTAACCAGTAAAGGTGAGTGCTTTATTCCACCCTGGGCCCCTAAAATAGAAACAAAAATTTTCCAATAAAATTTAACACTAATAAATACAAATGTAAAGATAAATTTGGGGGTAAATTCTTTGTGTCAATCATAGGGTGCACATAACCCAATGGTCACAAATATCCAAAGTAAGTGTGGCAAGAATAGTTAACAGTTGTTAACAAATTTAAGTAGATGTCACTACCCCTTACTTGGTGATTCATTATCTGTACATCTGTGTACCGTATCTCTGAGAATAGCATCTAATGGTAGCAGAATTAAGGAAGGATGGAGTAGGATTCATCCATGGCATCAATGAGAATGGTACCACATCTCTCATATTTAATTATTTCAGTCAGATCATACAAATAAAGCTATTGCTCCCAAGTCAATAAGCAACTGGCCTTAAGTCATAGTTAATAGAGAAAAGGATTCTACCATATTGCCTCAGGGTAATTCATGAACAGATGCAAATTCATGTCAAGGTTCAGGCAGCAATGCTAACCAAAATTTTTAAACTTCTACCGTTTAAAATAATTAAAATGATGTTTAACCAACTCAATTTGAAACTCAACATTTCCCCTTATCTGCACATTAGACATACAGCTGAGTCGGGGAATCATGGTAGGACTTGAAATCCAAAGGTCACAGGTTCAATACCAGCAGAGGTCAGCTGCCTCAGTGTGTCCTTAGGAAAGGCATATAGCTCCCATTTCCTCAGCTGATAGAGTTGATAATGTGTTAAAAGCGCTGTTAAAATCAACCAACAACAGCTCAGGGCTATTGATATGTACCCTAATATACAAAGATCCTGATTTGACATAGCAAAATAAGCATGCAGAACTGGGTCTAAGATGTTTGTTCCACTGATTAATCCATACAAACTGCACAGACCAAAATCTACTGGCACATTATGTGATGGCAGATCAGGGTCTGATCAGTGTGCAGTTGGACTAATCTTACAAGCGAGTATATAAGGTAAAGAATTGGCAATGTACATGCCATACTTCACTCAACTTGCACTTGTTTCATTTGCCCTGTCTTTTACCTCTTGCTATGACAG
Organism: Megalonaias nervosa; assembly: GCA_016617855.1. Lineage (NCBI taxonomy): Eukaryota > Metazoa > Mollusca > Bivalvia > Unionida > Unionidae > Megalonaias > Megalonaias nervosa. Next base: position 74,950 of record JAECUM010017034.1, on the reverse strand, counting down.
TATTCAGTTTTCAAAGCATGTCTTTGTTGAATATATGTGCCATCTCAAACCTTACAATCACCATGATATTATTTTGTACTACTACATACTTGAGGAAACATTTGACAATGCAACAAGACGTACTGTACCACAAGGGCATGCTTATTAGGATGACTGCTAAGTTCTCTAAAAGCTAAAACAACTCTGAAAGTGTGCTTTGCAAGAATACGTTTCTGCTGTAAATGTTTAAAGTTACTGTCTGTCATTATTTACAATATTGTATGTACAATAATCTTTTAATACCTCATTAGCATCTTTTCAATGTGCTCGATATTATGCCTTCATCAATCACATCAGCTACAGTATAAAAGTAAATATTATTGATAACGTGGGGAGAGTCTGAAATAAGCTCATGCTTGTTGCTCAATCCTTTATCTCTGTGGTTCAATTTTGACTTACAGCACACTGTACTGTTTAAATAAAACTGTGTTTCTGTAAAATAAAATGTTCCTGATCAAAGGTTCTGTTAGCAAACATGTTTGCTTAAAGGTAAATACTACAGTTTAAAGATGTTTGTGAGCATTATCAATAAATCAACCTGGTGTGTAATGTGCAACACAACCAAGCAGCATCAACTTTGACCATTTCCTAGTGATACGACAGGATGCAAAAGTCATCCATACTAGAAGAAAAGAAATACATGTAATAGAAAAATCCTATGAAAGCTCAGATGAAAAAATACACAATTTAATTTGAACTGGTAGTTCCTATCACCCTAACAGTAATGCACATGTTCATTTACACTCTTACTGATTTTAGAAAGATTTACAGACAGTAAACTAGACTAGTGTATGTACTCGCTGATAAGGTGAGTCCAACTGCAAACTGCACAGACTTAGATCTGCTGTTGCATAATGCACTGTGTTATGAATATGTAATTTAATTACTTGTGTGTTAGTTTTAAATTCTTTTTTTATTTTATTTTTGTTTCATTACATTTTATTATAACGATAATTTTCACGGGATTTGACTATTTTCGAAAAATCACTTCTGTTTTGACCTGATTTGAATGTAAAAGGTATTACATTATCAGTATTTTTAGTTCACCTTGGTTGAGACGTTTTGTAAACACTAAGTGAAAAAGATTGGTCATTACCAAGGTCATGGTCAACCCACGTGTTAGTCTGTTGTAAACAGTTTCATTTTTAAATTCATTTCCAGTGTGGGAATCTGATTCTTAGATAGGGCTATTCTTGCTTACGTGATAATTGACATATTTGTTACTGTGCTGTTCAGACAAAGTAAGTGATCATGTGACTCGTCACAAGTGTCAAAATGACGTTTTAGTTGGGTTTAATTCTCAATCTCAGTGTTTTCTGGTTCAGTTGTATTTTAAACCTTGAAGGCTCAAGAGGTTTTTATTGTTGTTGCCAGTTTTTTCTGAAGTTCATCTGTTTTTGGGGATTTAATAATTCATATTCTTTAGAAAACAAAATAAGTGCTCTTTATTATAAAATTTCTGGGACAAAGTTATTCAGTGGAAATTTATTCTGGAATTTTAAACAGAACATTATAAATTGTGTTTCAACAAGGAATTGTTGCCATCAGTACAACGACCTCATCTGATGTCATTGTCTTCCATATTGGAACTTCATAGAGATTCGAACCTGGATTCAATTAGAACTGTTTAGTGATAAGACTTACATTTCTCAATTCTAGGATTAATTTTTGGACTGTTTTCACAAACCGTAAGTCCTATTTCATATTTTGAATCTTGTTTTCTAGGGAAATAATTATTTTGTTAAAATTTACAAAGCTTGTTGACTTCACTCTTTTCTTTTGTTACATTTGTACAAGCCTACACGTAACAAATGGCATATCTGAGTCTGTGCAGTTTGTTAGGAGTAAACAGTGGATAGAACAACAGAAATCCAGATCTGCAGGCACATTATGCTATGGCAGATCAGGATCTTTGCCGTTTGCTGTTTGACTCAAATTATAAGTGAGTACATATGGTAAGATGTGTGCAGTCTGATACTAGGCACTTTCTTAAAGGGTAAGGTGTGCTATTAAAGAGGACTTTATGAGATGCAGAGTAAAAATCTGTTCAGGTGCTGACAAATGTTTAAATGTCAAAATACATGGCTTTAGAATTATACAATATTTAAATGCCCTTTAATGTACAGTGTACAACAAATATTTAATCCTGGTGTTATCATTACAACAACAACAACAACAATGAAATTGTGTCACTAAAGCTGAATTTAAATGTTTGTCTTGGTTTAGTTTTCTTGAGTTCAACACCATTTTTCAGCACATGACCAGCTGACTATACATGGCAGCCAGTAATATTTTAAGGCTCCAGGAAGAACCACCAACCTACAGGAAGCTATAGGAAAGCTTTCCTATAAACCTACATTGGCAGTGCCTACACTCAAACCCACAATGACAGAAGAAAATGTGCAAGTGATCTGTAATGGCAAGCATGTTAGCCCATTCTGCCACCCAGAGCCCCTAATTTAAATATGTATGAAAAGGGTTTAGCAGCACAGCAGCACTATTCTGACTATATAATGCCCAATAAAAGATAGAAGAATGGTAATGGTAAAACAATTGCTAAAATCATCAGGATGAGAAACCGTTGAAAGTGAAAATAAATGCTACCAGCGTTGCCCATTGCCAGTTTTAGGAGGGTACTGCACCCTGTCCTCTGTGTGATGCATCCAGTACTAATACTAGTTCTTTGACCTACATTCCTTCAATAGCATATAAATAATCTGATCCTACATCTATCAATGGTGCAGCTTGGCAAAAATCACACCCAGGTGTTTTTGAAACACTGTCTTGCTCATAACAGTGCATAGTATTACAGACAGAAGTATCGTAAGTGTATTCCAGCTAAAATAAATGCCAATTCTTACCAAAAATTACTGTAAGTCCTCTAAACTATTTTTTTCCCCATGTCACCATTTTCAAAATGGCATCTGTTTGGATGAGCAAAACACAGAAACAGGATAAAATTCCATGTAATATTACATGGTAGATGGTAACAATCTATATATGCATTTTGACCATCAACTAACCTGTTTTTCAGTTGCAATGCATCAAAAATGTTATCTTAAATGAACCTTTCTGGTAAACTGGGTGCTCTCTTGAGAGACTGTAAAATGCCCTGAAAAGCAGTCTGCTACCCTGACATGCCTAGTGGTCTGCCATAAGATTAAAGACAAAAGGTAAAAATGTATATAAAAATTTTTGAAAAAGAATATACAATCAAAGATGAAAATAAAAATTGTTGAATCAGACTAAGCTGCATACTTCATTGTTTTGCGGTAGAAAGAAGTTCCAGACATTTGCAAAGATAGTAATCAATAACAATAAAAATATTTTTTAAAAAACAGATGTATACAGTTTAGTGCTCCTAGCTTGGTCTTTGTCACCTAGGAACTATGATAAGCATACAAATTTGACCCCAACAAGAAACCTAGTCTGCTGGCTAGACTAATGAGACTGGTAACCCATATGTTTGACAAACCTGATTTAAATAAAATCTGGAGTTGAACTCCTAAATAGTTACTTGATTAAAACTTCTACTTTTCACAAATTATAATAAAATTTACAATTTTTGCATGAAAACAAGATGCATGGTTGCATCACAATATCAACCATTAAAAATTATGTGCTAAGTTGCATTTTGCTACTAGATGGCACCGCATTCTACCAAATGCCACATACCACTTTTAATGTGTAGCAGATGTACTACAGTGTATACTATACAGTGTCTCACTCCAGTCCGTATTTACCCCATGAAGTCAGTGTCTATTTACACAATGCAGTCAGTGTCTTAGAGACTAGGAGTGAAATGATACATCCCTGCCATGTATCAATATGACTTATGCGGCCTATGCCATGATACATTATTGATACACATATCAACTTGATTGACAGATTGTTTGTCAGTGATAGGATGGTGCCATTTTATATGTGTTGACATAACTGTTGTATTTCTTGCATGCAGATTACAGGCAGAAATAAACTTGTCATCGGTTCATAAGCCATTCTCATCCTTGAAAAGATAATTAAAAAAAATATTTCCATACAGACTACCTGTTAGATATCAGTAATTCTTATTCAACTTTTTTAGGCAATTTCTTTCTGCTCCATTTGATCAGATACAGAACTCCTCCTGGTCAGACACTACACCCTTTGTTTTCCTTGTGGAGGGAAAATCGTACCTAGAACAAGTCCAAGAATGGAAGCAGAGATAACTACAACCAAATCCTTTACAATGTACTTTCTGCAGATGCAAAACTACTGCCATGGATACACATTTTCATTTCTGTGAGTGAAAAAGAAAATTATTGATAACACCCACTCCTCTTCTACAATAATCAAAGCAGTTTGGAATATGCCCCATTGCCAATTCTGTGCTCATTTATTTTTCAGCACATCAGTTGCAGATTACATATATCAACGTAAAAGGAGACATTCCAAACTTGTTCTCCATGAACAATTTAAGTACTTTACAGATCATTTAAAAGCCACTTTGCAAGAAGTTTCTCTGTTGCTTTGTATCTATTCAGACGGAGTTTGGATGCCAATACTTCTGGTGTCTTGCAAAGTGAGCAAGCTACATTTAGTTCTGATTGATGGTTACTCGGGTCCTGAACAATAACTACCAATGAGAGCTGAATGTAACATATTTCACAGTGTGACACACCTAAAGTATTTGATACAAATAGACAGGATTTGAAGCAACAGCGAAATTTTTTGTAAATGTGTTTGTTAAATGATTAGTAAAGTACTTCTAACATACATGGGTAAAAATCTGGAATGTCTCCTTCATGTTGATGCATCAGCATGGAATTGCAGAGGGGTGGGGTTTACAAAATTTCCTACTATGTGAGTTAGTAACTTTGTGTTTGATAATTTATGGAGGGCTTGTGGATATTGTCAATATAGTACTTTTTCTTTGTTACTGAAATAAATAAATCCATGTGACTGCTGTGGGTGTCTCGGATAAATTCTGAAGTTAAAAAATAAAAAGGCAAACCGACTAATAACTCTTCATGACTGCTGTAGATTAATGTAATGTATAGGGTAAGTATCGTTTTGTATCAATCCATCACCTCTTGTAATCTGATTAAAGTCAGATCTCCAATGTCTCAAATGAAGATCTGATTTTAATCAGATTGTCAACACTTCTATTGATATGGAATAAATTTATACATCAATAGACTGATTAATCATTTCACCCAATATAAGAGACCAACGCTTAAATTGTGGGGTGATGGATGTTTCTTTTTTTCAAACTGAAATTTGTTTCCTTTTAATTCAAGACAATTTGTTTTTTATGAGAGTCAGAAACTGCTTTTAAAAAAATCAGAGGCCCATCTTCCCAACCCAGATGAAATGACTGGCCCCTAACAAGCTTAATAAATTCATACTGTCATAAAATCTCTCACTTTCAGACAATTTTTTTTTCTTCAAACTTTTGGACCTCTAATATTTATTCAGACTAAAAATATTGTACACAAAACTGATGTATACTCCTGAAGCTGGTTAACCTTGCATGAAATTTCAAGAATATTTATTATTCATTACTGTACTTTAGATAGCAAATCCAGGTGAGGAAAAAATCTGTCTCACAATCTGTTATCTACTTTGTGATTATACAGATGTATGATGTGGACAAAAGATATTTATTACTGTGCTGATAATTAGTTTAATCTACACTGCAATTAGAATTAGATTAAAATAAAACTCCATACAATCTATATAGTAGAAATATTCCCTGTATTATGTACTCTGTACAGCAATACTATGATCCAATTTGTAAGCTTTTTATAATGAAAAATGGAGAGAAAAATCTATATAATAATTTTTTTCAAAGATAGATAATCTCATCTGATTGAATGGGTGACAGAAGTCTGCCATTTTACTTGCAATGGTCAATAGAGAAACAAAATATCTCATGGTTCATTACAAATATATAGATATTTTATCACAAATGTTGAATCCCATCATTTCAGTGCTTTTTCATTGTACTCTTAATTAGATATATGTGAAGTATTAACAGATCTACCAAACCCCCAATCCTGAAAGTGTCAATTACAATAATTGCCCTACATTAAATTATCTAAACAAGAGAAACTTGTCAATGGCTATTATGGGGTACCTTCCCCACAGATCTACCACAATCAAAGTGCTAACAAGATTCTGTCAATGTAGACTGTGTGCATGACAACAGTATTTAAATGTTTAGAATTCACAAGACTATGTAACTGCAATTCAAGCATTAGGAAGCATTAATGCAATCAATGCAGGAGCCCTGGAAGGCATTTGTTCAATAATTTTATCTTTTCATGCATACAAGTGGTGTAGTCAGTCAGGTAATGAAAACTGACAATTGCTTAACCATGTGGTGACCCTGTAGGTGGTAGTTATCTTTTCTCCTCATATCACAGGACACTATAAGAAGTCTGACTCCCAACTCTATTCTGCCTTCTTTAGACAGCCAAACTGTCTGCTCCTCTGTTTACCCAACACATCTAGGTAATGGTTCTTAGAACTTAAAACCAGTCTGTCTCATCTATCTGTTGACTGATCACAAAAGTGCAAATACAAATGATCTTTCACTGGATCTCACAGGATAAAGGTGTAACTGTATCACATATAATACAAACAACTTCTTGCTATAAATAAAATATAGTTGTAAACACCAATGTCTCCTTTCTTCTGTCACTCCTACAAATGACTAAACTGTTGAATAGATAAAAACAAGCTCATTCTATTTATTTTTAATGTTCACTGAGAAAATATATCATATTCTCTTGTTATACATCAGAATTTTAAAATCTGCATGGTCTTTAAAAAGATTCATTGTGTCTTTGTAGTTCTGTTCAAAGTACAGTACAGAAACAGCTCCTCTGATCAATAATCCAGATTTTCATTTTGTGTATTGTACAGCTGTGGAAACTGTAACTGTCCAGCAGCCCAGAATAAGCTGAGAAAATGTAATTTGTCCTGAATTTTATATAAAATCAAAGTCTGTGTGCAAGTTTTAGTACAGGGCCAGTCGTGTGAGCAGTGTGCTTCGAAAGGGACCTATTGTGTGAGCAGTGTGCTTCCAAAGGGACCTGTTTTCAGAGGGACTTTGTTTTCCTTCATGTAAAAATTTACATCAATTGAGTTTTTTATTTCCTTATCAGTAAATATTTATATCTATATACAAGGTGAACACTGGGATATGACTTGGTATGTATAATCTCTGAGATGGGATATGTCAGAATTCATACACAAGAATGAGCACTGGGATATGACAGGGTATGTATACTCTCTGAGATGGGATATGTCAGATTTCATATACTCAAGTATGAACACTGGGATATGTCATGGTATGTAAATACAAACATGAATAATGAATGTTCCCTGTTACTAAGTTCCATGGGGGCCCCGAGTGGCTGAGTGGTCTAAAGCGCTCTCTGTTACGGATCACTGCCATCTCACCTCTGTTTGCGTGGGTTCGAGTCTCGGATTCGGCGAATGTGGATATGTGAGAAAGCTTGCCAGTAGCTTCTCATGGGTCGGTGGTTCTTTCCGGGTATTTCTCGGTTTCTTTCTCCACCATTAATACTGGCTGCCATGTATAGCCTATCATGTGCTGAAAAATGGCATTAAGCCCAACAACAACAACAACAACTAAGTTCCATTGGTCAGGTAAGTACTGTGATAAACCATCCTAAACTGTAAACATAACAAGCAAAAGCAAACACTTCTTTATGATACTAATTAGGCCCTGTAAGACCATGTTGCATAACATTATTCCAAACAACAGAAGCACAAGAAGCCACTAATACAAGCTGGAGGACCATGTTTGCACAACCTGGGTCCTATTCTAGGGAAGTAACAAAGTAAAATTTGGTTGATATAGATATAAGTGCTTGTCAATCAAGAAAAAGCTTTTGACAGACTAGAACACAACTACGTACATAAGGTTTTAGAAAAATTTGGATTCGGAAATATATTCCGAAGATGGACCGAAATCCTGTATAATAAAATAACTCCAAGAGTACAGGTAAGTGGGGCAATGATGGGGAAATTTGACATACAAAGGTCAGTAAGGCAAGGATGCCCACTGTTAATGCTATTATATGTAATAGCAACTGAAATCTTAAGTATCAAACTAATAACTAATGAAAAAATCAAGGGAATAAAAATCCCCAATTTAAAAGAAATATTCAAGATGCTCCAACATGCAGATGATTGTACTAACTTCATAAGAGACTCAAATTCCTTTAAACACATAGAAAAGGAATATGAATCCTTTGGAAAAGCCTCAGGGTAAAAATAAATCACAATAAAACTGAGATACTAAAAATAGGTAACTGGAGGGATAATCACCCAGGACTACCCCCCACCCCAAATCAAGGATGGAGTCAAAGCACTAGGCATATTCTTTGGCAATAAAGAGAAAGAAGAAAACTATAAAAACATCGAAAAGAAAATAAAAGAAAACATTGAAATCTGGGCACTAACGCCATTGTGCATAATGGAGCAGGCCCAAGTGGCCAAGACGTACTTTTGTTCCAGTATGAACTACATTTTCAAGTCAATCGATATAGATAATAGAAAACTGGACAAACTAGAAAATGAAATTATCAATTATATGTGGGATTTTAAAACTCATCATATTCAAAAAGAAACCTTACATAGGGCAAAAAAGAGAGGGGGGCTGGCATTACCCAGCCCAATACTAATAAAATGTACGAATATATTAAATTGTTTCAAAACGATTAATTCAATACCTAATACACAGTGGGAGGCATTATATATTTACTGGTTTGGGTTCTCAGTAAGAAATAGAGAAGACATATATAGGAATAACACACCAAGAAATTGGAAGTACCTACAAAGTTTGGACAGATAAAGAACTTGATAGTGAAATATAGAGATGAAACAGAACTATGGAAAGTAAACAAATATAAAATGTATGACTGGATTAGAGACGATATTACAAAAAGTATACACAATAAAATTGAACAAGAGAACTGGGGGTAAACTGGAAAAAGGCATGGGGGCACTGGGCCACCATAAACTCGTTAAAAATACAAAGCTTAATCTTCAAATACTTACATAATACATGGCTCACAGGAGATGTGGCCCTGAGAAGGAAACATGATAAGACAAATACCTAATTGTCCTATGTGCAAGAAAGCAAGCTACACTAAAAACCATGCAATAATAGACTGTGATAAGAGAAAAACTGATAGGATAAACTTAATTATGGAAATAACCAAAACAGAGAGGTACCGAAGGAATATGCTGTTATACTTAAAAAAAAAAAAACTTTATTGAAGACAATAGAATACATTATATCAACAATGATGATCTGTGGTCAGGTAATTGTAATTAAAAAATAGTTGACACACACCATGTAAAAACCAGGGGGTGAGAAATGGGGAGAGGGCTTCAGTTTACAGCCCAAGTAGGGGCGTGTACCGGCCTATGCGCAGGCTGGAGCCCTAGCCTCATCTTCCACCTCAGGGTAAACAAACAATGAAAATTGATGACATATGACGTCACAACCGGGGCTGGGGAGATGGGGGGGGGGCTCCGGTTTACAACCCAAGCAGGGGGGTGTACCAGCCTAAGCGCGGGCTGGAGCCCCAACCTCATCTCTCACTTCAGGAAAACAAACAAAATTTGATTACATTGTATTTAATTGTAACATGTATGAAACCAATGATTCCTTCGGAGCCTTACATAATACTGTGAAAAATAATATAATTAATAACCAACATGATAGATAATGGGAAACCCCCTAGCCACCTAACATCTAACATATTATAACTTTTCTCTTTTATATTTTTAGCTTTCAATTATTATAAAGGGAACAGGGAACCTACATATGGAAGAAGCATGAGACATAGACGTTGCAGGGCTAAGTCACATGGCGCTACGCAAAGCGGACAGAAAATCGATATGTAGGAAATGGACAAACAGAACACACACACGGGGAGATAGGACTAAGTATATTAATAATGGGTAACCCATGGTAATGGTTAATTCACAACTAACAGAACAAGTTTTTATCTTTCTTGAAATTTAGGCCCTTTCTGACCCCTTTTTTGCATTCACATTAGATACGTTCTAATACAAAACAAAATTCGAAAGAACCAATGATTCCCAGTGGGATTCAAATGAATGCCATCTGGAGAAAGATAGGAATATCTAAATCCAGAATGGTTGCAAAAAGATAACGCTGGGATGATAACGGAAAATAGCCAAAAAAATTTGATTGATACGGCTAATGACTCGCATATACCATCTGTGAGACATGGTACGTGGCTGAGTGCAGGGAAGTAAACTAACCAGCAGCACGAGGCGCACGCCTAACCTGAGCAGACCGTCACAAAGGTGGCGGATAGAAGAAATGACTTCATGGGGGATGTGGGTGTACTGAGGTCGTTCCCCCTATTTGGAGGAATACGACATCAGGGACACTCTCCCAGTGATTAATATCCCGCAAAATACATGGGACGATTGCTCCAGGTATGCCGCGAAACTCCAAAAACAAATTCTCTGACCGTTCTAGTGTGGATGTTTGAACATAATGCTCAAGACAAGAGATAAGCCTATGCCCGCAAATTAAGAGATGCATGATGAATGAATAATAAAAAGAAATGCGGCTCTCTAAATAGGGCATAGCTTCAGCACTCCCAAATTGATCCAAGCAAAAAAATATTTAAAAAAATAATGAGAAATGTCTCACATCACACCACACAGAAAAACAATAGGCTTTATTTGTACTTTTTGTAATAGCAACCATTACTCATTCAAAAATAATTCTAAAATTGAGAAATTATTAAAGTCGAAAAGGAAATGAAAATTTGGCATCCCTAAGAAAATTAAAATCCTTAACAGAAATGATATTTCCTAAAATAAATTTTCTTTCCTTTCTTTTTTTTTTTGAAAAGTAAATATTATACAACTAAGGAGAACCGGGGAAAAATTTGAATTAATGCTGTCCTTACACACAAATCTATAGCAAGCATACAATATAGCAAAAACACATATAGCAAACACAGGACATAGGGACCCTTAGCAAAGGTCACTGGAATTTAAAAGAAGAGGGATTCCGATCAGGAGATTGAAATCTGATTGGATGAACAACCCTTTAGATACACTAAGGAAAATAAATACCCCATCAAAAATGTTACATCTAAATAAAATTTTTGAGCAAAATTCTATTTATAAAGTAAACAACGCAACACACCTTAAGGGGATACATAAAGACATAAAATACTTTTCTTTTTTTTGAATAAGTGGGGGGGGGGCATCTGTTTGGTGCCCCCCCCATTAGATATAAGAGATGAAATAAAATCGTAAACTCAGACTAACTTAGTAGGTCAATTTCTGGTTCCTCAAAATCTGACTCAATATTTTGTATTGTTATTTTTATGAAGAACAATCATGAAATTTAGAATGCAAGTTGTAATAGCTCAGTGGTTAGCACTGACTTTTAATTGCACAAGTGTGGTTTTGAGTCCTACCAGCTGACCAGCTTGACTTCACTACGTTGGTGCATCCCTGGACAACGTAAACCTATTTGTGTTATTGTTCCATAAAGCTCCAAAAGGCAAACCAAACTGCAAGTGAAATCAAACAGCTAATAAAGAATTAGGGGCAAATTTTGTACTAGACTCCAACCACAATTTATGTGTGGAGCGTACTGTAGACCTTGTAGTATGTAATTTATCCCTTCCAAACAAACAAAAAAAAATAACCCCAGGTTAGGATATCAGGTCAACATTTCCAAAGGTATTTAAGAACCAAAACACTGAACCTATTAACCAGTAACGTATGTAATTTATCCACTGTGTAACAATGAAAAATGAAGCTATTTGACTATTCACAGGATAATGTTTAGGACGGCAGTGTACTGACCAAATATAAATCTGTCACTGTCCCAATAACAATATATTTATCCTGATGGTCATTATCATTACTAGAAAGATCATCCATAAAAAATCTTTATATCAGGACAGATTTTATCTTTCATGATAGTATATTACTGTCAGAAAGAAATTTATAATACATCATATAAAAAAATATTTTTATCTCTCCAAAATATCATGTTTTTCCTCAGACTGGCTTTTAATACTAAAGTTTTGTAAGATGACAAAAAAATTTACATGCCATTTTTTTAATGGTCAGTGATGTATATCATGATGTTGTTGCTCTTGTTCTGTGTTTAATGCCATTTCTCAGCCCAACATAAGCTATACATGGTGGCCAGTAAAACTAATGGAGAAAGAATCTGGGAAAACCCAGAAAGAACCACCAGCCCAATGGAAGTTATTGGCAAGCTTTCTCAGATACCAACATTGGCCAAGTCCAATACTCAAACCCACTCAGAGGTTAGAATGCTGGTATTGGTAAAAGAGCTTTAAACCACTTGGTCACTCTTGGCACTCTATAGTTTGGTGTACTTTGTTAACTCATTAAGGCTCAACTTTTTTTTAATGTGCATAGAATGTCTGCTGCTGGCAGTGCGGATTAAGGCCTTCCAGGGCCCTTAGCACTGAAAATTTTACGGTGCCCCCCCCCCATGTGACATTAAAAAGAAAGCAATATTAAAAGCTAAAAAGGTGGGAATATACCAGTGTTGCCATCATTCCAAACAAAATACTTGTACATGCAGATCAAAACAGTCATGAATAATTCATTCAATTTTATCATCAACAATTAATATGCATTTTTTGGGGTGCCCCTGTTGGGCTGGTGCCCTAAGCATATGCTTATTTTGCTTAATGGGCAATCGGGCTCTGGTTGCTGGACATCAGTGTAAAGCTACATTCTTCAACTTTCTCTAATATTACCCACTTGGGTCCATTTGAACCTTGATGACATCACAGACCATATAACAAAGGTATTACTTTAAGATGCAAAAGTGCATCTCTCAGCCATAATGAATTAAGTCCTGCAACAAACTACATTAATATCAAGAATTTTCTGCACATTTCTAAAGTGTGCTTTAACTGGAGAAATTTGCACATACATGGGCTACAGTTGGAAATGTTCAGAATCAAAGAAAAAATACTGCTTGTGTATTAGTGAACTAAGCACATCATGCTTCAATGCTATCAGTAAGAAATGTAAAGCATCATGTCAGGAGGAATTAGTAAGCAATGTCATACAAACCAGCACTGCAAAATTGTACAACTTTCCCATAAAATAACAATAAATGCAGGTGCTTTTTTTTAAAAACAAAAATAATTTACAAGTTTGTTTTCCTTTTTGTTGTTTAATGTTACACCATTTGGTGCTTAGTGCAAATAAGAAACAAACAGTTTTTGGGCCTAATCATTTCTCCTGTACAAACAAATTGGGCAAGAACTGAAAGTATGCAATAAGCACCTTATTATAATTTATGTACAAAACAAGAAATCAAAAGATCCATTATTTCTTTACAATTCATTAAATGAAAGTAAACTCGTATAGTTTGAAGTGATACATTTATAATTTCATTAGGGGATTTGTTTATTTATCAAAGCTTTTCAATAAAATTGATTACTTCATTTGCAGAAAATTAATGACTATTCTTAATATAGTATGAAGGTGTAAGTGTAAAATAAAATTACCATATATACTTGCTTATAAGTCCAACTGTAAACTGCACAGACCCAAATCTGCTGTCACATATAAGCAAGTATATATGGTAAAAAATATACTTTTTCATGAACTGTCCAGATTAAGAATGAAATCTTGTAGTGGCTGTTCTTTCTTATCATGTTTTCATTACACACACACCATTAATTGTAGAACTCCCATCATGTTTTCATTACACACACACCATTAATTGTAGAACTCCCATCATGTTTTCATTACACACACACCATTAATTGTAGAACTCCCATTAAGAGAATTAAAGACATAATATCTTGCCTACTAAAGATGACAACCCAGGCTGTAACATAACAACAATAATATATATTTTAAAAAATCTTTTTTAACAGTGCCTCACCATTCTGTATTATGTACAATTTCATAGTTAGGAATAGGAGTATGCTTGTCTATCACTGCTGCAGGGCAAGATTAAGTTATCCAATTACAATACAGGCAAGATAAGACATTTTTTGATCAGGTACTCAAGTGGGTACCATTAAACCTACTTCAGCTAAGTGTGATCATTTTCGTTGCTCTACAACAAATAGATTAATGTTAATAAACAGCCAGACCCTGTTAATTGGGTTTCATAAGGTGTTCACAGTAACTGTAAAAGTGGGCAGCCTAAGCACCCCTGTTATCAGACTGACCGAGGTTTCACACCTCAGGCATTACAGGAATTTGCTCACATAGCATGAGGCTTCAGGACATGAATGACACCTAATTAAATAGTTTTCTCACTTGAACTTATTCACATACCACAGTAGGTATTTAGTAAGGTTTCCACATCCTGCAGTCAAAAATGCTTTATACATTTATCTGGGTGTACTAGTGTATGAACTCTTCGTTTTGACTTTTGTGTTTAACGTTTTGCCATAAATACAGTACATGTATCATTTCAAATTATTAAGAAGTTCTGAAAAGGTGGAAATAGCATGACGACTAATGGGATACCTGAGGTATTTCTTTTGCAAACAATAAAACAATTATTATGTTAAGAAGGAAACAGACCAGTGGAAAACAGAACTGTCTATGATAAGACCTGAAGAATGTCCACTCGTGGTGGAAATATTTTTTAAACAATCAATATCAGCCACCATCTGTTTTTTTAGACAGCACTGACTCTATGCCAGGAAACAAATGAAAATATAACATAGATGCCATTTTTCACAATCAAAAATTTCTCTTCTCAATAACTGATTATAAACTAATCAGAGAGTAATTTTATATTCAAATTATAATTATGAGAAGTAAAATTTCTTCTTCCACAACTCTTTAAATGAAAACAAATAACTTACCTTTTGCGCTTTGGCCATTTGTCCCAGTGCTTGAACTTCATGACTGATATGTTGACCATCTTGATGGCAGGTGATACACATAGGCAATTTGCATGTTAGACAGTACATACTCATGTGTTCATCCGTATGTTCCAGACATTTAGCCTCTTTACCTTTGTTTTTTGACCTCAGAATTGATTTTCCCTGAGCTGGGTCAACAAGGTTATGTTTTGCCAATGGCCCCCTAGATGGATGACAGTTGTCTCTACATGCATCACAGTAAAACACTTCACATTGTTCACACATCACAGTTGCAACACTCGATTCATTTTCACACAGTTGGCATTTTACAGCCACATGAATTTGTTTATTTTCTCCATATTTATGAACAATTGTTTCCAGAACTTTATTAATGGGTAATGATTGGTAACCTTTTTCTCCAAGAAATTTAATCTTTTTACACACTGGACACCTTATTCCATACACATTTCCTTGTGAAGATTGAAAAAATATGTTATTAATACTGGGTGTACCCACATAACTATTGGGTCTACTGTTACACACCACCCCACTATCGGTTTCACTAACGATACTCAATTTGTCAATTTCTGGGCAATCACTTGAGTCTGAACTTCCCTCATCCGATTGTGGAATAAATTTATCCACTGTCTCCTGTAAATTGCAGGCACATCCTGAACAAACATTATGTGAACAAGGGAGCAAAAGAGGGTTACAGTACAGCTGATTACAAGCCGGGCACCTAAGTTCCCCCTCCATAGCGACACACCTTCTCACTATTCACACCATGTACACTATTGAACGTTTGAAGGAAGCGGTAAGATAAAGGCGTCCTATATACATGTTTGAACCTCTCGTGAGATCTCGTGGAAATTAAGATGGCGGCTTCCATGAGACTTATTAGACCCGCTTTTGAAAGAGCGTTCCTTCTCGCACGAGAAACGATACCAGCTACTTCATCAGCTTCAGAGTATAGGCATTTATCATCTAGGTTTGCATTTGTGTTTTCTTGTTTTGTTTGACCATGGAAAATAAGGTCAAAAGTTCGCCAACATATTGAACCGGTGTAAAGGAATTTTGTATATTTGTAATAAAAGATCCTATTCTGGTCGCAAATCTGGAAAGCAAAATGTGTAAAAAAAAAAAAAAAAAAATCTTTCAGGACAAAAATTAATGAAATTTATCAATATTTGCCGTACTGTTTAGAATGTTGCATAAAATCAGTAGTATTGATTTTTCATTGTGTTTCAAAGCTGACAAATTTTGCATCTCGAGAAAAACAGTTTAAGATGTTCTGTCAGTGTGTTTCTATTTTTTTTATTTATTTGCTTCAGAGTGCCAACTTAAAAATATAGCAAACATCGATAGTTTTAGAGGGGATCACTCACATTGACAAATAATATAGGAAGTTCCACTGGAGGTTTTTGGACCCTGCCCCATTTTAAATATGCTTTGACACCTAATTATAAATAGCCTTTTTGAAGTTGAATACCAGGTTTCATGAAAGTGAAAATGGGCTAACAGGAACAACTAGGAATGTTAATCAGGGTTAATTAGGATTTTTACCATAGACCCATTGTCTGGTTTATTGGATCTGTTTATTTGCCCTCAGTTTAAATGGTAAAATGTAGGGGTGAAATGATTCATCCATATATTGATGCATTTATACTTTTCCTACACTGATAAACATATCAATACAAAAGGTGGCAAATGTAAACAAAACAATATTTACCCAGTACAAGTTATTTTAATATTCAGCAGTCATTAATAATTATTAGTCTTGTGCCTTTTTATTCTTTAAATTGAGAATTCATCTAAGATAGATGTTGAAGGCTCAAGCACTCATTTTTGTCAGTAAAAATAAAAAACCTATTGTCAACATCCACTCACTTTCTACAAAATGACACCAGGTTGTTAATGCCAACTCCTACCTCTCCAATTCCATGCCCATTATCTTATCCAAACTGCACGTTCAGCATCAAGGAGACATTTCAGATGTGTTCCCATGTATAATGAATTACTTTACTCATCATTTAATAACCACTTTTACACAAAGTTACTGTGTTGATTTGTATATTGACTATTTGATGGCCACACTTTTGATGTGTCATACAGCGAAATATATTACATTGATTTCTGATTGGTGGTTATTGTTTGTTCCCAGCATGACAGTTTGTAAGAACTGGAAAAACAGCAGAAAAACTGAACTCAAAAGTGGTTATTAGATGAGCTGTAAAGTACGTAAATCAAACATGCAAAGCAAATTCAGAATCAATCTTTTTATGCTGAGATATTTAATCAGGACTGAACATGCCAATGTGATAAATAAAATTAGCACAGAATAGGTGAAGTGGCAGATTTCAATTCGCATGAGTTGGCATTTTGCGTAAATGTTTCGATTTTTTTTGTTGGGGAGTGGGTTGTCACTAAGTTGACTAACAAAACAAGTGCATGTGGCTACAGCAGAAGTTTTGCATCTGCAGGAATGATAATGTAATTGATTTTGTTGGTATTAATCCCTACTCCCAATCACTGATTTGTTCTTGATAGGATTTTCGTTGCACAAGGAAATTGCACTATTTTTTCTCATTTGAAGATAACACCGTATTGTCTTCCAAATGTAAACAAAAGCATAAAATTGTTAATAAGGTGTTTTTAAAAGTATTCATGCAGTGCAAAACAGCGAGTATAGTGGTCAAGATGGGTCATGCATCTGATCAAATAGAACAGCCTGCAATAACCTAAAAAGTTGAATTGAAACCACTGACAACTAGCAGTAAGTCCGTTTGAAATTATTCTTTTTTTCTTGTCATCAATGAAAATGGCATACAAATAGATGCTATGTCTGTCTGTCTGTAATCTGCATACTGGAAACACAGCCAGAATGTCAGCACACAAAAAAGGCCACCACCTACCACTAACATTCATTATTGGCTATTTGTGTTAAACACTGGAACCCATTATCAAGATTTTTTTTTTTTTAAATATAATTCCATTTAAGACAAGGTTTGAATCCCCATCTGCCTTAACATCCTTACCACCATTTACATACTGGCTGCAGTGATGATATTTGGAATAAAGTAGCCTATCAGTATCTGCTGCAATCACTGTAGCCACCCTCTGTGAGCTTTTTATTGCAGAACATATACCACCACTTATATAGTGATTGCCACCCCTTGGAAACCTTATACATGCATAGGGGAAACTGCTAGGTTTACTATCAAGGTAAAATATTTGCTAATGTGTCATTTACTGGTATTTCATTGAAAATTTTATAAATTAAGGCAAAACTACAGCATGAGTACCACAACTGTATGAAGTGGATATGCAGTTATCTGTATAGTGGGGGAATTTACAAAGACAGCAACAAATGTAGCATTGCATAATTGAAATGTTTTGCTTGTAAGCATAATGCATTTTTAGCTTTTGAGTAAGTGAGTGTGTTGTGCAAAATATATATCTTATGACTGAATTCATATTTTTTACCTGTGATGTATGTATATTAGGAACTATCAGTCTTCTTCTTTTTAATCATTTTATAGTTCTGAAATTTGTATTCACTGCTTAAGTATTCCACAGTAAATCTGAAGAACTGGAAATTTGCAAACTAAGGTTTTTCAACTGGTTCATTATGCAAACGATTTGCATTTCCCAAAGACCATGTTTTGTGAGCTGCATTCACTACTAGATAAACATTATGTGACTTGTGTCATGTATGTATATTAAACTCATTGTGACATATTCCACTATTTTAAGTTTCTAATTACTAGGTTAAAGTCAAAAAATGTCTCAAAACCAGTCTGTCCATGGTGCATGCAAAATCACTGACAGTTTTGTCAATTTTTAAACCCTTTCAGACTTTTGTGCCATCAGTGTTTTTTTTTAGTATAACAGCTTTAATGCTTGCTTAACTATGGATACAGATTTTAATAATTTTAGTAAATGTGGATTGTAGATTTCTAGTAAATATAATGACAAAACTCACTTTTTTCAGTTGTTACTTTCCCCTATAACTCATATTTTCTTATAAATAACACTTTTTCAATCAAATGCTTTTTTCAGCCAGAAGGCCAAAAATTATGATGTAGTTATTGTTGGAGGTGGTATTGTTGGCTTTGCAACAGCAAGAGAGTTGATTCTTCGTCATCCATCAGTAACTTTTGCTGTCGTGGATAAGGAAAAGGAAATTGGTATGTCTTGACAGAGATGGTGTGTTTCCATTTTATCAATAAATGACTTTGATGATGATGCATCATATAACTTGTACAGACAGTTAAATTCAATTGAAATAAATACTGAAAGTAATAGCATAGTATTTGCAATCATATTTCAAATGGAAAACATTTGTCTATATAGTTCTAAGGATAGATGGTTCTTCTTTGTAAATAACCAAAATTATTTTTCATGATAATTATATGTTTTTGTTCACAGCTAGAATCATAAAACTTAACGAGGGGGTGCATCTTGATAAGTACTTCATAGAAAATGTTTTCTGACCTATATTTCATGATTCGATGACTTTGTTGACATTCTGTGTTGCAAGTTCATTTACTGGGTACTGTTGATATTAGAATAATGAAGCTTGATAATTGGATTAATCTCTATTAGTACTACACCCTTTTTAAAGAAGGACATAGTGACCTACATTTTATTCTTTTAACAACACAGGTTAAATATGCTTGCACCTTGCTTATGACAACATACAATTTTCCATGCTCAATACTTTGTAGACTACATAGGCCCCTTTTGACCAGTAGGAATAACTATGTTTATTCAGTGGTAAACTTTCCATTTTACTGACATTACATTATGTTATACAAGTAAATGAATAAGAACTGGGTTAGTTTGAATTCCATCTTCATGGTCACGGACAAATATTTGAAGTATTCCCTCACATGTTCCTTTCAGCTCAACTTTCAAGCCATTTGTTTGGGTTTTTTTTAGAACAAATAATGAATGTGTGGTATGAAAAACATTATGGATCCTATCTTCAAATTCAAAGTCACAGAAAAGTGTTTATGGGTTTTGTCACATTTTCCTTTCCACTCTTATAACTTGAGAGCTGTCTGAGATTAGGAGATGAAAGTTGGTATACTTATTCATGATCATTAGTAAGTGTGTCATTTACCACTATGGGAGTTTAATCTTCAAGGTCATGGGTCAGTATTTTAAGTTATTCTTCATTACAAGCTTTAGAGCTCTTTCAGATAAAGGGATGAAATTTATATATTTGTCATGTACCACATTGGGAGTCCTTTCATTAAGGTCATGGTTACAGAACAATATTTTAGGCTTAAGTAACATTTTATCCTTCTGATCTGTAAACTGTTTAAGGTAAAGTAATGAAATATTTTACGCCTGTATATTCGTAATAGAACATGTTGTGTGCCACTTTTGAGGATTGTGCCTTGAAGATCAACATCACAGGTATGTATTTCATTGTTGCATTTGGGTTTTTTCAAAATATCTTATCAGCTGCTTAGAGTTCAGTGATTATATTCTTATGTTTCTTAGTTTGACGACATCTCATATATCGAAGTCAAGGTTTATCTTCAAGGTCAAGGTCACTGATTCATTTTTTCCTACCAGTTTTACTTTTATGCCCTTTGAGATAGAGATGTCAAACTTAGTCCCCATCCATGTCATACAGCAGTGTCACAAGGGTCATATTCAAATTTCATCACTGCATACTTTCTGTGTTCTCACTGCCATAGGTTTACTGATTTTACTAGTTAACATTGGTGTGTATATTAGGAAAGGTAAGTTCTGAGGTGTTCTTTACTGACAGGCCACCCATGAATTATTAATTATTTTAGTTAGCCATTTGCAGCAATTCTATTAGAATACTTCTTAAAGCCACTAAGGAAAGAAATATCATATTATAAACGACTCAACAAAATTCTTCTGTTGTCATGGATATGCAATTTGTCTATTGTGGCTCCAAGCGTACAAGAGTTACCTACCATTATTGAAATAATAACAATCCTGCAGAAGTTACCTCCCTTTATTAAACCATACTCGGTAACTACAATAACTGGTTGTGAAATTTTAAGAGGCATGGGAATCAACTGTTACAGAGATATTTTCATTATTTCTTTCAAAATGTGTGCATTTAGTCACTTAAATTTGTACAATTTTACTCTGTCATTTTAATATAATAACATTTATGACAATGGAACTGGAATGAACTGGAAGCTGAGAATAAGGTGACAGTTAAATTTTGAAGTCATGTTCATCAAACTTGACTTGTCCTGAACATGTTTTAGCTGGTGTGGTTTTAAAATTGCCACAAGTCACAAAATGACTTTGTCATATCAAACGCGACATGAAATACCTTTTCTGATCAATTGTTTCAGATGCCCATTCAGAAGTTTCATAATTAAAGTAGGAATAGTATATTTAAAAACAGACAATTTAGTGATTTGTTTGAACAATTTTCCACAAGAAGAAATGCTTGAATATTTTTAAAATAATGCATAAAAACATGTGTCATAAAAAACTTAAGTTTGTATAGGGAAGCTTACAAAAAATAATGACATGAGTGATAGGGAAGCGCATAGAAAGATGATGACCTGAGTGATAATGAAGCTTAGCTGGCAGGGGACAGTTTCATAAATTGGCCCCTAGCAAATTTCTTAACTTAAGGTTATGGTGTAACCTTTTGAGCTATTATTGTGTAATAATTAAAAATATGGATATATTTGTGAATTTGGTCTGTCCGGCTTGTGTTGTTCTTGAAATTGTTGTGAGGCATGTACACCTCATGTAGTCACTGTACAGTATGTAGCCAGTGAAATACCAGTAGTCGATTATAGCAGTAGACACATTGGTTCAAGGCAAGTAGAATATCTCAAAAACTGCCTGGATAATAACTATTCTGAATTGCATCAAGCTATTAAGTGCATAATGGTTTTCAAAATTATCACCCAGGGATAGGGCTTGTGTTTGCACTGTGAACATCACATGTTCTCAGAAATGGCCTTCGGACATGAAAAATGCATGTATAAATTTGGGGTTGTGGTGCATCAACTTTTTATTCTTTGAATTTCCACTACCTTGTCAGGTCAAGTGAATGATATTCATATGTTTTGCTTTATTATACCCATCCAAAAATAAGGAAATTTTTTACCTCTCTTGTGTATTTTATTTTTTATGAATTTTTTGTTATTAGGTGTATGCAACATTAAATTGGTGCATTAAAACTCTCCCTTGCACCCTTACAAAAGATAATGACCTGAGTAATAGAGAAGCTTACATGAAGATGATGACCTGAGTAATAGTGAAGCTTACAAAAAGATGATGACCTGACTGAGACATACAGGTGTTGAAAATACATATTTTGAGTCATTGCTGCAGAAGAAATAAAAATACACCCAAAGAGAATGTTTACATCCTTTGCTCATTTCTTCAGAAGAATGTCATTGTTTGAATAATGCATAAACCAGACTTCCCATATTCCATGTTGAGATACTCCATCCAGTACTGTTCTGTGTAAGACAAAATATTGATGAAAATTGAAATTTTACCTATTATGAGAGCATTTAAGTAATTCAAATGATTTCCACCAAAGAGAATATTAAAATAATGTGAACTTCACTAAAGAGAGTCCATGATTTTTAAAATGAACATCAAAAGGTTTTCACAATTATTTCAAGATAGCATTACTCTTATGCTGTCAAAGAAGTTAAATAATAATTGATGATTTTTTACAAACATCAGCAGCGTTTAAACAATTTTATTGTTGCACTCATAAGAAAATATTGATTCATTCTTGTTACAGTTTAGCTGTTATAACATGATAGGCACTTTCCTCAGTCATTTAGTTCTAATATCGGTTAGAATTGATTTACACACACCCCACATTAGAGCAAATCAATTGATAGTTGTCTTTTTCAATCAGACTTCATGTATGGTAAGAATATCTGTGAAGTAGACATCAAGGTTTATGTGTAAAATGTTGCAATAAACCCAGATGTATACATTTCTTTGGAAACATTTAGATATTCTTAAATTGTTTTTACAAAATCTTCCTGCAAAAATAAAAGCCAGATAAATGCAGAAATATGCACATTGACCTGTTTCTCCCTAAGGCACTGTAATCACATGTTGATATTTAGGTGTCTACTTAAGTAGTGCAAAAAATAACTGTTTGGAATTGAAGATAGTAAAGATTTTAAAGGAGCTGTGACAGTTTTAGCAATTTATCCAACTGAAAAATCAACTAAAAGAAAAGGGTTCATAATTTAATTTTCATACCAGCTTAATGTGAAAACAAATGACCTAAAACCAATATGACAACAGTAATTTCACAAACTAGATAGTAATTTTCCCATTTTGAATGCTGATAGTTTCCTTAGAGATGCACAATAATAAGCAAAATGAATTATTTTCATGCTGAAATTTCTTGCTTTTTCAGTAATCAGTAAAATGTAATGTATTATTTGAATACGATGGATTGATAGAACCTATGCATGATTTTAAAGGAAAGTGTATCTTAAAAAATATATATATATATATATATATATATATATATATATATATATATATATGAATTACACTAAAAACTATCTTGTAAGAGTACTGCCTTGAGAATCCACCTGTCATGAGAAACCATATAATCAATGTACTGATTAAACAGTTATACAGTCTTCTGACCTGCAATGAGAGACCACCTGTACTAAGCTTTTTTATTAGCAGATGGGTAGTCTCAAGACAGTTTCTGCTGTATTACAAATTATTAATGTTACATTGTACCTGATACTTCAAATTAGAAAATAAATTAGTTATTGTGCCATGGCTTGAAAAATCAAAAATATTTATTATGACAGTGGGAGTCAAAATGAAATTCACAAGTTTAATGTACAGTTATTCATGTCAATGTTTTTATTTGTTTAAAGTTGGTTTATGGAAAGAAATAACTGGTTTTATTGCTTGATCAACATGATTTTATAGTTTGACCTTTCATTAGCTTAATTATTAGGCTTTGTCCACCTGAGGATAATTGTATGTGTACTGCTCTGGTGGCCTAGTGGTTAGAGCGTCCACCTCGTGGGTTCGATCCCCGGTCGAGTCATACCAAAGACTTACAAAAATGGTACTAACAGCTGCCTCGCTTGGCACTCAGCATTAAGAGGTTAGTGTTAGGACTGGTCGGCCTGGTGTCAGGATAATATGACTGGGAGGGACATCATGCTACATGTCTGTGGTATGATGTCCCAGTGCTAGACATCACTATAAACTGCCACAGTGCAGACATCGTAGCGATATGACTGAAAAATTGTTAAAGCTACGTTAAAAATCATAATCACATCACATCACATAATTGTATGTGCTAACTGGAAATGAAAACTGGATAATTCCTCCAAACCACATATTCCAAGTTCCATTTAGTGTATAACCTATTTTTCAATTGGAGTAGGCCCATATTATTGTATTACTTACAAGCTAAACTGACTGATCATTCTAGACTTGTTGTAAATCAGTTTACCCTAGATTAGTTGTTAATTGGTTTGGGTTTTTGCAGAACAGCAACTCATGAAGGTTTTTTAGTGCTGAGGCAGATTGGAGTAACATACCTTGCTTAATGACACAATCTGGTAGCTGCCATAGGCTGATCTTATGGCAGGACTCAAACCTGCATTCTTATGGTTGCAGAGTATAGCATGCTAACCACTGAGTCATCACTGCTCTTTACACAAATTCATTAGTTTTGCCTTTATAATGGTTATATGAAAATATAAATATCATTTCTTTTTATGTGGTATTTTTGGTGAAGAAAGGAAGAGTGTTGTTTGCTTTGATTTTTATTTTCAGCCCAGCACCAAAGTGGTCACAACAGTGGAGTGATTCATGCTGGTATTTATTATACACCTGGTTCTCTGAAGGCCAAAATGTGTGTAGAGGGATTACAACTAATGTACAAATACTGCGATGAAAACAATGTGCCATACAAAAAATGTGGAAAGGTTTGTAAATCAGAACACAGTTCAACTTTTATAGTGGTCGCTTGGTGATAGCCCGAAGCAAGCACTCTCATTTCCAGCAGAATCCGGTTTGTCCTCCTGTTTTCCTTATACAATTCCTTTCCCATCACTAGCCACAATCATAGTTCATTCTCACTTTCTTATGGTCATCAGACAGTCATTTGGATCAGTTGAAGCTCTTTTGTATTAGTTTAAAATCTCCAATGAAACATTTGGAGTGCTTGAAAAAAATCAGAGCTGCTCAGACAAGAATGCCAGATGAGATAAAAACCTGCTAGTTTGTGTCTTTAATCATACCAAATTTAACTCAGGTCATTGAAGCATGAAATATGGGTCACAGTGACATTCTTTTCACAAAACATTGTTTCTAGTAAGATTAGAGGTAAAAAACTTACTTTGAATGGACACATTATTCAGGCTGGACACATCCAATTTGAAACCAGTTAATGTCTATAAAGTTACCAAAGCAACTTAAATAGTTTTTGTTAATGACAAAAACAAGGGTGCACACCAAAGAGACCAAAATAATTGTTACTTACCATATGGATTCGCTTATAAGTGAAGTCAAACTACAAGTAACAAATATCCTTATCTGCCATAGCATAATGCACCTGCAGATCACGGTTTATGCTGTTTGTTCTACTGATTACTCCTAACAAATTGCACAGACCAAGATCTGCATGTGCATTATGTGGCTGTCCTTTGATGGGGCCTAGTATTGAAGTCTTCAGGCTGGTGTCCTTTGATGAAGCCTACCATTGATGTCCTCTGTATGGTGTCATTTTAGCCATGGAGGCAAGCAGTAGAACACTTTTCACTGATTTGTTTAAATAATATTATAATAAACCCCACACCTAATTTACTTAATTTTTGGGCATGTATATAATCCAAAATTTCCTTTCACCTTAAACCACACTTGCTTCCTGGCTTTGACCCATTCTGTCAGTAGGTAAGACATGTGTTTTAATATTTGTTTTATTTTAAAGTCTCAGGGTATATTTTGAATATAACATCATCACATGCTTACCTGTCACATTGTACCACTTCTGCTTATGTGCTACATTTTAGAGTGGGAACCATATGGTCCATAAATTATATTTCAGTAGTTCTTTACCCAATTTATACTGTATTTAGAAGATTAAAATATTTTGTATTATTATATGCTCATTTTTTCTCCATTAATTTTACATTATCAGAATTGAGCAATATTTTTCAATATTGCATGGCTTTATATTGCACAACATGTGCATCTAAAAACAGAATAGTGTATTAGGCCCTACTTTGTAAACAAACCATGTCCACTCACGTAGTCGATGTTTTAGGTGTGTGTTTATTAGGTTTATTTGTGGATGAACTAAAGAAGCTGTTTTGTCTCTTTGAAAGTAGCGATGATGAAGTGAACGATGTGGACGAGTTTACTGAGTAACAAATGAAACTTTCAAAGAAGCAAACGAATGGACGTGATATTCACAATGTCCACAATAAACGTGAGAGATGCAGTAATTGAAAATACAATTCTGTTCATTTAAACAGTTATATAGGAGAAATGTTCGTAACTTTTTGTAAATGGTGGTATGTATATTTAATTTAATTATTTGTTCGTTAGTTTTAAATTTTTTAATTCCATTACATGCTATTGTAATGTAACACTGAGTTAATTTCTGTTTGACCTGACTGATATTTTTTTTTTTTTTTTTTATTTCATTGATGTAAACAAATAATAATAGAAATATGGTATCTAGTTTCTGACCTTGTTCCAAAATCAGTGACAGTTTTGGTAAACAACTTTTTTATTATTTGTTTTTATCTTTCTCAGAGCAAGAATCATTAAGTTAAGTCAAGGTCATACCTGGATTACATTACAAGTAGCATGTATCAATTGGTACAAACTTCTATTTATTCCAGAAGAATGAACTTTTGACCCTCATCCGGGAATCTATTTTGCATCTTCGGTAGTTGTATAAACTGTTGTTTTTGATAGAGGTTAGTCAGTTGGGCTTAAACACTTGACACATTAAGTTGTATTATGTTGTGGATTGAAATTTTATTTTCTTCAAATTATTGAGTTCAAGTGATTCTTTTCTCTGGAAGTACAAAAGTGCTCCTTCAAAATTATTGGATAAGACATTTATTGGAATTTATACTGAATTCAAAACTGGAATAATATTTTCTGTGATTCAACAAGAGACTGTTGACACAGCAGCACTTCACTGACCACAACAGTCATCATCGCCTTCAATTTTGAATTTCATCAGGACTCGAACTCAGTTTCATTCAGGACTTTTTATTACTAGGACTTCTATTTTTTAATTCTTGGATTATTTTTGGATTTAATTCGTAAAACAGTAACTTCTATTTTCTTAATTTTTCACTTTGTATTCTTGGTAAATGAATTATTTGTTATATTTTACAAAGCTTATTGTCTTCACTCTTTTCTGTTACTTATTTCAAGAGCATAGACTCGTAACGATGGAATAGTTCAAAATATTACCAGTGCACTCTGGGATATATAAAAATAGCATAGAAAAGCATATTGAGGCCAAGGGCTATTGCATATCTATCAGAGACATACCATTTTATAAGTCAAAGTAGTAAATTCAAGAAAAAAATGGAACTGAATTTTTTTATAGAAAAGTAAGATCCTCAGATTCAATAAGCAATGACAGTGAAGAAATCTTATTTCCGCTGGCTGAATGGACTGTCACACACCAGCTGCTTTGCAATTTTTCACATTAACTTTTTGATACAATGTTTTGGATTTAGGCTAGTGATAGAACCATAAGGTCATTACATTGTTAGGGTCCCTACAAAGAGCATGCAAGTGACAAGACATAAACATGTCTCCTTTAGCCAGTAATAAGAATGGCAAAAAATGTACTTAAATTTTTGCATCTTAAATTGACTCAGAATGTACTTTCTTAGTTTGCAAATCCTGATTACATGAGCTATGTCATGGGTTCTAAAACTTGATTACACACCATGAAATTGTACTGTAATTTCAGCTACATTTCCAACTGCAATTACATTCTCCTTACTGCACTCAAAATAAAAAGAATGTGATATTCTATAGCATTTTTTTTGATAATTTCAATTGAAAGAGTTCATATTTTTCCCACATTATAATTCCAAACAATCAATGATGGAACAGAAACACACATGCAGCTGATTTAAGGTGGGTCCCTCTCAGCTCAAATCACATGTACTTCATGTGGAATTGACACAGCTAATAAATCCAGTCCATCACAAGAAGAAAAGCAGAATTGAGAAGAATCAACAAAAAAAGATCTCTCCATTCCAGACCAACTAGAAAAGTTGTTGCAGTGTGCATTCATTCGCAATATGACTAAATTTCAATTTTAAGTAGACCAAAACAACTCTTTTTGAATCTAATGTTGAGTGCATGACAGAAGTTCAGAGGTTACTGGGCAGTGGTATTTGTGAATATTGTCATTGTGTATTAATGAATCTAGGGTTGTATATTTATTTTTCAATATAGCATATATTCAATTACATTGTTTCTTGTAGTGAATTTTTTTATAATTAAGCCTTAGGTAGAAAATCAAAATGAGTATATAATAGAAAGGTTACTGTAATTGTATGGGAAAATATGAACTTGTTTGTTTGTTTTTTTTCAGACTAATACTGCACTCCCAAGGTCATGCAGTATTACTCCAAAAAACTTGTTCACATTTTCCCATATAAATGCAGTAACCTATAATCCATTTACTCTCAGTAGCATTCCTACCCATGGGTTAAGTCCCTGGTTAGGATCCAATGGGGTCATGGGGTTATGCCTTTTGATACATCAACAGCTTGTCATAGGGGTATCCCATGTGTACCTTAACTCATATTTTTGTTCAGCATTCTCTTAAATTATAGCCTAAGCATCCCTAGTGGGTAATATTACAATTACAGCCTATGGGAAATGATAATGAGATAACTTTAATGAGTTTGTGTTAGATATGAAATACATGTAGCAAATAAATAATATGTACCACTAGTGCCTTATAGCGAAAGATCATATACAGTACAAGCAAACCTTTCCTGAGAAACCATCCCATTAACAGAGAGCAATACAGGATTTAAGATGTGACATTAATTAATGCAAATGTTATGTGATTTGTTTCAGATACAAATTTTCAAATATTATTCATGCTAACTACTTTTTGCAGCTTGTGGTGGCTGTTGAACCAAATGAAGTTCCCCGTTTAGAGAAGCTTTTTGAGAGAGGGAATCAGAATGGTGTCAAGGATCTCAAGTTGATTGGACCAGATAAAATCAAAGAAATAGAACCAAATTGCGTAGTAAGTTGTGATAGCTTCCTTCATTTTTTTTTAATAGAAATATTACACATAGAATGCTCCCTAAAAAGAGAAATTAAATTTTTCCATTGAATATAGTGCTAAATACTATCCCTAGAAATTCAGTTCTCATTGAAAGAAGTAGTTTTTCATCAGAGTACCACAGTAACTCATTGGTAGTGTCAGACTTTTAAGCCAAGGGTTCTGGGTTAGATACCTGGCCATGTCAGCCCAGGTTACCTGCCTCATTGTGTCTGTGTGAAAGGCATTTGCTTCCATTTCCTCAATATTATTTAGCTAAGTAAATGCCTTTAAAAACAACAGCAAAATTTTCCAGCAGATGTGTCATGGGAGATAATGTTTAATACAAAACTGTAGTAGTTACTTTCCCTAGTTAAATGCTTAACATGTTCTTATTTGGTATATGGTTCATACAGTTTTGAAAAATCCTTTAATTTTAGAGCTTGCCTTCAAAACACATGAATTTTTTTTTCAAAGTTGGCATTATCCCTCAGAAGTCTGAATTTGCTGAATAAAATCTTTGAATTCGCCCAAAATACTCCTTGACTTTATGTAAGGGAATACAACTAAATAAAATATATCAGTTTTTAAATTCAGAGTTGTTGTTATTTACATGTTTTCAAAAAAAATAATGAATAAATAAAATGGGATTAAGTTGGATGGATCAAATGACACACAGCAATGGTTGTTATATGGAATAGATTCAGTTTCCACATGAAAAAATATACCCCTTGAAAACTTTTGGAAGTCCCTGAAAAGTCCTTGAAAAAAGTACTACCCATTGCTGTACAAACCATGCATAATAATTGAAGCAATACATTTTTCTAACTTAATTCTTTCTGTCAAAATTTAAGCTTTTTAAATAATATTCTAAATATAGATTCAAAAAGAAAATTATGGAGATTGTTTATCTGCCTATCTATATTTGCAATAATACAAATTTTTATTTTGTATAGATTGGGCTGTAAAGATCACAGGATTACATTTAATAATATTAACTGTTTTAGCCTTTTTAATGAAATGTTATGATGTTAGAGAGTATGATATATACTTGCTTTAAAGTCGAGTCCAACTGCAAACAGCATAGACACTGATTTACTGCCACATAATGTGCCAGCAGATCAGGGTCTGTGTAATTGTTCTACTTATTACTCCTAAAAAAAATGCATTGATCCAGATCTGCCAGCTCATTATACAGTGGCAGACCTGAGTCTATGCAGTTTGCAGTTGGACTTGATTTATGAACCCCAATTGTATGTGTACAGTGAAACTTCTTTATAACACATACTGGTGAGACCAATCTATATGTACTAATTTATCAGTTTTGTCCAACTGCAAACTGCACATAATGCACCAGCAGATCTTGGTCTGTGCAATTCATTAAGAGTAATTAATAGAACAAACAACATAGATCTTGATCTGCTGGCACATGATGCGACTTTATGCTCTTGGGTTTCTTTCCAGACTGTTATTTTAGTAAAGGTTTTGCTCGATTCACCTATGATGTCAGTGACTTGTAAGTTTCTTGTCACATAATCTTATCAAGACAATCTACCACGGATGTTGAAAACAAGAAACTGTAACAAAATTGATGAGGGTAATGGAGAAAGATTCAAAACTTAAGTATTTGTATCTAAAACCTGCCATGGAGAAGTTCCTTAAAATAAATGTAATATGCTTTGCTGAAAAAAATTGAATGGAATATGGTCATTTGTTTCTTTTGCTAGAGATTTGGCAAATTTTATTATTTAAAATGGAATTAAGCCAATTAAATAAATTAATATAGAAAAGAAAAATGTAATCTCTTCCTTGGTTCCTTCTAGCTGCACACAAAATTAAAGAATGGCAAGGTAAATCATTTAAAAATTGATAAAGCTATAAGATCACAAATAATCACAATTATCTCTGTTCTAAATTGCTTTAGTCTTTAATTCTTTTACTATAATACTAAATATTTCACAATGAATGAGCATTGGCAATCTGATGACATTATTAGTAACAATACAATACATGTATGATGTTCTAAATTCTTGAAAGTGGGATAAAGAATCATTATTAAGACTCATTATATTTGGAGCTGGAACTCCAACATTTTTAAAGGAAGTAGTCCTGGACTGCAAATTTCAAAGTGTTTTGTAAGTTTCTGCACTATTATTTTTATTAATTATTCAGATCAAATGGAATCTATCAGAAAAGTTTTCACAACACAAATCATTGACCTTGGCACTTATACTTGTGCATGCTGAATCAAGATTGTACTATATTTTCATTTGTTCCTAAATTTCAATCTCTTGCCATAATTTGATGAGATGTGTGTATTACAATCGATATTAGAAACATAAGATTTTATTTCTTCAAAGGGCTTACATTTTAGGTTTTGTTACTGTCAAGGTGTCCTATATACACTAATTCTTGTTCTGATATGGTCCAAAACAATCATGAGACTTGACTGATTAAATCCTGACTTTATCAGATCCATTGACAAGTACACTGGCTGAATTTCAAACATGTGCCAGTTTGGGACATTGTTTGTGATAAATGCAAAAATCTTTCCTATAGATTTGATGAATTCAAGCCATGGATCATTATCAACCCAGTGTGGATGAGAATTTCTATGTCTGTTAGTTGTGTCATATTTTGACATTTGTTGCTGCCACATAGTCATGGCTTGTTTTTCTTTGGTAGAATACTTACCTCATACACAGCAGCAGCCATACATATTATCCTTACACTTTCTTGTGAATTGTCCTTCCTGAATCTTCTGATCTTCCATGCAAAAATAATTTAATAAATTAATTTTATCCAAATAGAAAAGATAACTTTGTATGACAACTACTTGCACTAAAGTGATGATAAGATACATTTTGTCATTTAAATACAAACAGTAAACTCAGACTACTCATTTATTGTAATTGTTTCACTTCAAGCGCAGTACTGAACACTGAAGGTGATCATCTGTATAATCAATAATAAAATTAAAGACTTATTGCTGTCATCTACTCAGTTCATAAAGGAAACAGACACTTATGTTGATAAAATGCCTTTCATTAATTTCATTACATTGATTCCATGGATTAAAATCAAAGGGTGATCTGCTGATAAGTCTCTGTTGAGTAAACACATTATAACGTTTAAATCACTGCTAATTATTCATGCCAAATTTGTTTGTTTGAAGTGTTTTGATTGGCTGATAATTTGGTCTTTTAGCCCAATATGCTGTCAAGCAGTAACAGAAATCATGCACATGTGACAGTTGTCAGTGACCACTTACTGTAGTATCACAGGGTGTGAAATAATAAATGGTGGTAGATATAGGCATTCAGTTTGCATGAATGGCCAGATAAAGGTAAACAGAATGATTACAGCATGAAATAAGCGCTTTCCCAACTTGTTTTAAAGTAGGACTAGTACCTTCAAAATTTTTCTTGTCGGAATTAAAACAATGTATAGTCCTGGATATTAGGCTATGGTATTTGGTCATCCCTAGTACCAATTCAATGTTCTCTGCAAAAGATTTAAATAGTAATTATGCAATCACAGTGTTTTAAATATTACTGGTCTCATATGAATCAGTTTAAGTTGGTAACCACAGTTTTGCGCCCATTCCAATTCCTTGTCTTGCATTGTATAGATGATATACATACAACATTTTCTTCCATTGATACTGCACAATGTGTAGATCCCAACTATCATGATATAGCAGGGTTTCCCTGTAAAAATTTTGTATCTTTTCAGATTTGCATAATTTTGTTTATTTTGCAGGGCTCTATATTCTTTGTTTACAATTCTAATTTTCTTCTCTTTCAGGGACTTAAAGCTATTCATTCCCCACATACAGGAATTATAGACTACGCCATTGTAACAAAGTCATATAGCAAGACTTTCCAGGATAAAGGAGGGATTGTCCTCACCAATTTTCATGTGCAAAAGTTTCACATCACCCCCGAAAGTGAGGCTGGCAGTATAGGCGGTATACAGTACCCAATCACTGTGACAGCAAGTAGTGGACAGGTATTTAGTAAAGTGAATTCCTGTTGTAAGCAGTTTTAATTTGGATCTCATCTGAACTAATGAATGTGATCAATCCTGTTATACATATCCAGTTTTCTATCTCAGTTTTTAATGCTTTTCTTAGGGAAAAATGTGTGATGGGTATTTATAGAACATCCCAGAATGGCTAAACATGCAGTGGAAATGTATGTAGCCAAATTTTGTTTTACCAATTTAAAGTGTAGACATGATGTGCCCACGTTAAGTGTAGACATGATCTGCTCATATAGACATGATTTGCCGATGTAAAGTGTAGACATGATATGCCCATAAAAAGTATAGAAAAGAATATCGTCACTATATCATGTTTTTTTGGTAACAACTTAATGTGAACTATGGAATATCAGGCTTGGTTGTGTTTTGTGTTTCCAGTTTATAATGTCATTTTTTTTCTCCTGGAAAATCTTTGATGTGTTATCATTGTAAGGTAAATGTAGATGATACAGACAGGGCTAGAAGTCCAAGATAAAACTGTGTGCTACAAAATGTTAGACTAGGTGGAGAAGTGGTGGCTAAGTGCCTCTCAGATTCTCCCGACTCCATCACAGTTCATAATACATGTATTAATGGTGCTAAGGTGGGAAGAAAACATTGGATTGAGATGTAGAAATGTATATAAAAACAGATTTTTGTTTACATTATGGCTTGATTTTCATTGTTCTGGTAGAAATATTTTTTGAATGGCTATAAATTTAAATTTTCTTCGATGAAATTTAAAGCTAAAACAAAATTGTACAAATTTAAGTCTACCATTTTGTCCAGACTTCCTTGGCACACAATTTTGGTACCATGAAAACAATCTGCTGTACAGTGGCCATTTTGAAAATCTTGTTATTGCCATTTTTTCTATATGGATGTTCATATCAGCACGTGGGTTTCATTTTTTAAGTCTTACAATGTCTGCTTGGTCCTAAATGAAAATGGTGCTGACAACACAGCAGCAACTTGAAAAACTTGTTATTGCTACTTCATTTACTTGGAAAGTTATATCAGTATGAGGTTTTTAATAAAAGACTTCTTATATCTGGGTTTCCTAATTAGAAATGGTACTCATCTGAAATCCAATATGGTCACAACAGCAGCCATCTTGAAATCTTCTTATCAAAACTCCTTCTGAACAGAATTTTATATCGATATGGGTTTTTCACTGTTACACGTCTTATGATACCTAGTTCGTCCTAAATAAAATTGGTGGCTGTTGTTCATCCAGTATGGCTGCCATGATGGCTGTCATGAAAATCTTGTTATCACTACTTCGCCAGAATGGGTGATCGTTATGAGATGGGGTTTCAAAAAAGACTTCTCATGATATCTACTTTGTTCTAAATGAAAATGTTGCACAGCAGCTAATTTGAAAATCTTGTTATCTCTAAAGAATTTCAGAGATAGTTTCAACACTCAACAGTTAAAAGGAACAAATTGTCTTATCTTGAATTCTTGGAAATTCTTTTGGGCCTGTAGAGCATTCATTCCTTCAAGGACCTCTTGTTTAAATGTAAATTCAGATATATCTGTTATTAGTTTTGAACTTAGGTGTTGATTTGTAAGGTTCTTGAAATTTATTTGTCAAATTTAAACAAAAATTTTAATGCAGAATTAGCAGAGTTTCTTATTCAAGTTATTATGTGTAATTGTTAATAAACCAAGATCAGGAGTTAGCTGTCATTGATGCCCTTGGATCATCAGATAATTATTAAACTTCTTATTTTGTACATCTATTAACAAGGCGGTGCAGTGTAAATATGTGGTGACATGTGCTGGACTATACTCGGACAGGATAGCAGAGTTGTCTGGCTGTAACAGAGAACCAAGGATCGTGCCATTTAGGGGAGACTATTTGTTACTTAAGCCTGAAAAAAGCAACATGGTCAATGGCAATATATACCCTGTGAGTACAGTTGACTTTGAGACACAGTAGATCATGCAGCCTAAAAATGAAAGTTCAGGAGTAAGCCACAAGTAAGCCAGGCTTGCAGATTGTCCTATCTTTAAGGTTAATTTTACAGAGCAACTTAATTGTGTCCCCTTTCTAGGAAATAATGATTCAAGCATCATAACCAATTTTTCATTTCATATGTATGTATGTATGTATGTATGTATGTATGTAAGCATGTATGTATGTATGTATGTAAGTGTTGGTGTATTGATATTAAAGTTTAGGAACTTTTTTGGTAGCAACTTTTCACAAAGAGAAAATATTTAAGTACAGAAATCTGTTTTAACATTGATTTACTTTTCACTTTTAATACATTTGTTTTAAAACATAGATGTACATATTTGTATTTGTTTTAGAATAATTTGTATGGAAACCATCAGTGTTATTCAAGTCATATTACCAAGAGTAATTAGACTGTCCAGCTGCAACAAATATAAAGTGCATTTCACAAGAGCTATGACTCCGTGATTTTTTGGTGATTACATGATTAGGTTTATGTCTTGTCAGTAAGGCATAGACGAGAGATCCCGAAGTGTTGTAGTCTTAAGTGTCAATCTACAACATTTGCATTTCAGTTTCTTTGACACCATTGTATGTACATCACAGAGAATATAGTATTAACAAAGATGGAAGTATTTCTTTGTGATGAACTTTTTGCTTTCTAGTAGCTATATTAAGCATATTCATTTAGCTGATTTTCTAAGTCATGCCATGTTTTCTCCAGGCTGCACCCTTGCACCATTCTAAAAGATGAATATAAACATTGGCAATATGTCATAAAAGGCACACAGAAAATAACCATTGATGTCATTTTCAAGCTTAAGCTGTGTGTCCTGACTATTAGGCAAGATTGCAATGTCATCAGGATGCTTGAATTTATAACTCTGGACCTTCTCACTGACCAAAATTGCTTTGTTAGGGATCAAGGTGAGCAGATTGTAAAGAAGTTAAGAATATTCTTCTCTTGCAGAATAAATTTAGTGAAGGTGATAATGATGTATGGTCCAATCTATCAGGGAAGGGATAGTTCAGTTGATCAGAATTCTATCAGATAAAAATATTATCTTAAAATGTTTTAAAAAATCGTCTTTGATGGAGTTACATACATTGATTATGTTGTGTCAGTTTTAGTCTGCAGTTACTCTTATATTGAAATAGGAATATATGAAGATAATTGAACAATAATTTAATATCAATTACAAGTACTTGTGTAACATTGTTGCAATATTTTAAAGGAATACAGTGCAAGTGCTCAAAATTGTTGTGATGTAATAACTTAATAGCAAATAAAGCTGGGCCCTCTGAAAGTGAGACTGACCTACTAAAATGAATTCAGGGGGTCCAAAGGGCCAGACTACTTTTGTTGAAAACCAGGAGAAAACACTATTTGTTTGTGTTTCTTACTTTGGTTATAATTGTCTCTCATTGTAACATTTGCTGGCTCATTCAACAATTTCACATACTGAATCGACCTCTGTATGATATTCTCTGCAGCGTGAACAGATCTTCTGGTATTTTATGTGGTGTGTTGACTCGGATATACTGTCACATTACGTCATGCATAGATACAGATCTACTTTCGTATTATGTAGTGCATAGATACAAATCTTATCTATATCTAAGATAATATTATATAGTATAGACAGATCTACTGGTAAATTATGTGGCACATAGACCAAACCTACTGGCACATTATGCAGTACATAGGCAGATCTACTGGCACATTTGGTAGTGTATGGACACAGCATTAAGCTGTACATAGACCCGGCTCTACAGGTACATTATGTTGTAACAAATCAAAGTCTGTGCTGTCAGGTCAAGAGATGATTTCAGTCCAGCATGGAACACCTCAATCTGCTGTTGCATTATGTGAGAGCAGATCTGGGTGTATGATGTTACAGGTGGTTGACTATGCACTGGTAAATATGGCAGGAAGGGTCTAATTCCCTCACCGTACAGATCACTGACATCTCACCTCTGTCCACGTGGATGTGAATCTTGGGCTTGAACATGGTTATATGAGAAAGCTTGCCAGTAACTTCCCATGGGTCAGTGGTCCTTCACTGGGTTTTCCCCCAAGTTCTTTCTCCACCAGATATATTAGCCACCATATATAGTCTGTCATGTTATGAAAAATAGCATTAATCGCACAATATGTATAAGGCCACATCCTGACCGGCATACCTGTTCCCTTTGACCTTTTAGTGGTAGGTATGCCAAACTTTGGTGCAGGTGGTCCTGAGTTCATTACTTGACATCAGTTCATTATTTAACATTCTTCATTTTCACAGTTACGTCAGTTTCAGTTCATATTTTTTCATCATTTGATATGATAATTGCAACTTTCTGTTATAGCCTGAAGATAAAAATGATCATCCTTATATGTTATTAGGTCATAGTTGCTTACTTTATTTTTTGCAGGTGCCTGATCCTAGGTTCCCCTTTTTAGGGGTCCATTTTACCCCTCGTATAGATGGCAGTGTATGGCTTGGCCCTAATGCAGTGCTGGCACTGAAAAGGGAGGGGTACAGGCTTATGGATTTCAGCTTCAAAGATGCAGTCGATGCTATCAGTTTTAGGTATAGTGTCTAACAGTAAATCAATCATTTAGATCTCCCTTCATCACCTCTTCTGCTGCATGGTGTGCAGTTTATGCTGTCAGCTTTTCAGCTCCATGGTATGTGGGGGAGGGGGGTAGTAGGGTGTGTGTGTGTGGGTGCATGCATGTGTGCATGCATTGAACATGCCCAAATGACAAGCAGAAATTCCAGTTGTTAATTCTATATATTAGACATTTTTTTATAGGGTGCCTGTGTTATTCCATATGATGTGTAACAGTTTGTTGGTGCATACAGGACCTTGCAACAACATAGATGTTGTCTCTGCCCTTATTGGAACCAAAGGAAAAGAGAGATGCATCAAAACTAACCATAATTATTTCCTGCATTACAAAATACTATTTTGGAAGCAAGTTCACAAGTAGTCTGCTAAGCAGGTGTTGTGTATTTTTTAAGTCTTACATCGGTTAACATTAAAATGTATTCATTATTTAAATTATAAGAAAAGCATAAAATACAATTGCTGGAGAAGATTCCATACTAAAGTTGTATAAAAGAAGAAAAAATATATATATATATATATATATATATATATATATATATATATATATATATATATATATATATATATATATAAAAATAAAATGTTATAAAAGAAAAACAAGAAAGATATATGGATAATGCTAACAGAAATAACAGCAAAATATAAACAGAAAACTAATTATTTCCATTACATCACTTCATGAAATATATTTTATTTAACAGTTATTTAGAATAAATAATATCTGATGTTTTCTTACAAATAAATTTCATAATATCCAGCTGCTCCATTTAATATATTTTGGGGGAAAAAATGTCCATCTAGGGCCAAGTAGTTTTGAAAGTCTTGATACATCTAAGACAGCTAACACTGTAGCCTTTCATTTTTGGTGACCTGCCATGAGTAGGATAGGTTTATACAGGGTTACACATGTCTGTCAGTCTGTCCAGTTAAGGTCTACATTTAAATCGTTTCCAGGTAATATGGTAAGGCAGTCACATTTCTTTTCACTGTTCTGTGTTAGGCTATTTTTAGATAAGTTTCAGGTACTATGGTACAGCAGCCATGTTCAACACTTTTAGTTTTCACTATTCTATATTAGAGTATGGTGACCTAAAATACTGAATAAACTTCACGTTTAAATCATATTTTAAAAAAGGTTTGTGAAAAGTTTGATTGCTTGATTTCCAGCTTATTGTTTAGTCTGCATAGGATACAAGTATGTTACAGTACCAAAAGAAATGAAATATACTGCATAGGATACAAGTATGTTACAGTGCCAAAAGAAATGAAAAATATTGCATTTGAGGGCAAGGAATGTTTGCATTCGTGCTCAGAGTCTGTATTTTTCAGAGGTTTGAGGAAGCTGGCATGGAGACATCTTGGTTATGGACTCAAAGAGATGTATAAAGGGTTCTATATCAAAGCACAAGTTAAACAGTTGAAAATATTTGTACCCATACTTCAGTACTCCGATGTAACAAGGTAATTAGAAATTTGTACCCACACTTCAGTACTCTGATGTAACAAGATAATTAGAAATTTGTGTATTAAATATTTAAGTACTCCAATGTAACAAGGTAATTAGAAATTGTACTCATGCTTCAGTACTCCACCATAACAAGGTAATTAGAAATTTGTGTATTAAATACTTCAGTACTCCAGTGTAACAAGGTAATTAGAAATTTGTGTATTAAATGCTTCAGTACTCCAATGTAACAAGGTAATTAGAAATTTGTGTATTAAATACTTAAGTATTCTGATGTAACAAGGTAAGTAGAAATTTGTGTATTAAATACTTCAGTACTCCAGTGTAACAAGGTAATTAGAAATGTGTGTATTAAATACTTCAGTACTCCAGTGTAACAGGGTAAGTAGAAATTTGTGTATTAAATACTTCAGTACTCCAGTGTAACAGGGTAAGTAGAAATGTGTGTATTAAATACTTCAGTACTCCAGTGTAACAGGGTAAGTAGAAATTTGTGTATTAAATACTTAAGTACTCCAATGTAACAAGGTAATTAGAAATTTGTGTGTTAAATACTATATCAAACAGTTTGTCATCAATGCTATTACCCTATATGCACACTTATAAGTCAAGTTCAACTGCAAAACTCCACAGACCCTGATCTGCATCATTTACTGTGCTAACAGATCTGAGCCTATGCAGTTTACCAGGAGTAATCAGTAGAACAATCAACATAGATCCTGGTCTACCAACATATTATGCAATGACAAATCAGGGTTTTTGTTTGGAGTTTGACTCAAATTATAAGTGAGTAAATAAGAAATATGTAATAAGTGATAGATGAATTTATACTTTCAGTCAGAATGAGTAATCAGTTTCACAGTTACTGCAACAGTGTCTTAAACATAAACAGTTTTTTCAAATACTTTTTGGGAGAAGTTTTAAAATTGGCAGATGACATATTCTTTGTGCAAAGTCTGTCCTACAATAACATTATTTTGAAATATCTATTAGAGAGTATTATCATTCATCTCCAAGTTGTTATGTGCTTGTTCAATGGAAGAAAGTTCCTTTGTGGTAAGGAAGAATTTGTATGCCTAATCTGAAAATTTCAGCAAGATTGTTGATCTTGTAACATTAAGTGCCAAATTCATTGTGGGGGAAAAAAGCACTTTCATTGACTCATGGCTCTCATCAAATATTAAAAATGACATGACACAGTCCTAAAGGAACCAAGCTTTTGAGAGCATCAAGAGTTGTGTCCCTTGATTCAGGTGCTGCATCAGTATCTTATCCTAGTGTTTTACTTCAATTTTTGATAAACTTACAAGTTTACAGATGCCAGGTTGCTTATG
This sequence comes from Megalonaias nervosa, assembly GCA_016617855.1. Classification (NCBI taxonomy): domain Eukaryota; kingdom Metazoa; phylum Mollusca; class Bivalvia; order Unionida; family Unionidae; genus Megalonaias; species Megalonaias nervosa. Next base: position 34,293 of record JAECUM010017034.1, on the reverse strand, counting down.
CAAAGTATTTCATATATTTTAGGATATTAAATTTTATCTCTGAATTTCTGTTCTTGTTTTGTTGGAACAATCAGGGAAGCTTCACAATATAGCTAAGTACAGGTATAAAGAAGCAACAGATCTAAAAGCGGCTTCAGAATATACCATAAATATGCTTAGGTTAATTTTATTATTCTACGGTGGAGGTGCCTGGACAAATCTTATGTTAGTGTTATGTATATTTAATTTATGTTGTGGGCTTAACTTTTGTCTATGATTCTAAGTTGTAAACAGAATGTTCACATAGCTAACTTTAATCATTGATTGTCTGTTGTAAGTAGAATGCATAACATTTGAGTTCAAGGTAAGTCTTGATTACAATTAGACTAGGTTTTTCCATTGGAGTGCTTTACATTGAATTACATTGTAAGTCAAGTGAAAATGTGTATAAATAGGAATTTGAAAAATATTCATTCCTGTTTTAGATCAGTTGTGTTGTTGACATTAAATATAAGTATGATTACTAAAATGTTCATTGATGTTTGGATTAATACATTAATTTGGATTTTTGTGAACTCATTCAGAGACATTTATGAATTGCATCATTATGTTATATTAGGGCATTCAAGAATGGAATTCATTTGGAACATTCTATATTTGTATGTTTGTGATACAACATTTAGGAATATTTGGAGTTTAATTCACAGTATTGTTATTATCTCTTGAATTTTCACTTTATATTGTTGAGAAATAAATTGCCTGTTGATTTGACTCAAGTTATTGGTTTTGCTTTCTTTCTGTTACATATTTTTAATTCAGTTAGTCATAACACTAACTTTTGCTACTTTAAAAAAATGGAATTGTTAGCTGTATTTTTGCTAGTTTTTTATGTAAAGGAGTTTGTTGCACACTCTCCATCCATGATTTTAGGAAATATGGAATTATGTGATATAATCTGTGTACAATATTTCGCCTAAGATATGAGCAGATGATGTGCTTGCTTTTTTCTGAAAAGTTGGAGCGAGCTTATCACAGGCAGAAAGATTTTTTCTCATGTAAACATTTGCAGGAAAGGGGGTGGAGGTGGTTAACATCAGGTGTGACACTTGTCATGAAAATATTGTGGTAATCAGAATGTTTGATACTACACTGTTTAACATAAAGGCTTCAGACTTCTGATAAGACTGGATTTTAATTTAAAATATGGACAGAAGTCTTTTCTTTTCTTTATACACATAGGGGATTAATAATTGGAGTTGGGGTTACAGAACAAAAGGATGTGTATGGACTTTGTCACTTTGTTGAAGATTTCCAGTAAAATTACCCTTATTTGAAAGACATAAAAATGTGTGCTGTTATGTATCAGTTTTTTAAAACTAATTGATGAATGTTGAAAACAGGAATATATAATCACATCTGAGATTTCAAACTTAAGTTTCTTTCATTGGAATGATAAGATTATTGTAACGGGGGGCTTTAAAACAATAAAGCCTCCTTAATTGATTTGCCGATCGTTAACTAGGGAATGACCTCCCACGGTGTTATTGCCCAGTGTGGATGGATAGATGGAACGTTAACAGATAACTGAGCAAGGCTATTGAAAGAAATAAACAACTACGAGCCCCCTTTACCAATAAATAAAAATAAATTTAATCAATTAATACATAACCAAAATTTCACTTTTCAATCCAACAGATTTACTAAACAATAAATTTGATCAATCAATACATAACCAAAATTTCACTTTTCAATCCAACAGATTTACTTGGATAGAATTGAGTCGCAGTGTTCAATGTACATCATGTTACGAGTGGTGAATTAGAGAGTACAATTTCACACTTGACAGCATCACCTGACGTCTCTCTCCTCTTATCTTGTATTTCCACGTCTAATGTGTACGCTTTTGTCCCCTTTCTGACCCTGATTATTCCGACCTCTCTTAGATGCGGATTTCCCTCTGACTCATCGGGTTTTCCTTTTCTTTTCTCCCTTTTTCCTTCTTGGAAGGGTATAAAACTGTTCCCTTAAATATAAGAGTATTGCTGGAACTAGATAGGTTTCGCCACTAATCTGTATATATATAAACTCTCTTTGTTCGTATTCAGATTAGCAATTCACACTGCATAAATTCTGACATAATGTGATCTTCACAAATAACTGTCCTTATAGATTTCCATATTTCAGTAAGGTACACCGTTATATTTAGTACACATGACCTTAGCTCGACAGTTTATTGCTCTCGCTGCACGGCAATTGATTAGAAATTACCACATGCTCTATACAGACAAATGCAGCCGTATATACCAGTATACATTACTACATGTCTTATTTACATTTGACTAGTCAATTCTTGTTCAATAAGATAAATGTTCAGTTACTTATGGCATAATATTCACTAAGTCTAGCTACAATAACCAATAACCTGCAAGATCATTTAAGCATTGCGAAATTATATATAAATATACAATTGTCATTAACTCACGATAACAGTATCATCCTATACAGGAAATCAATTTATGTAATCATAAAAAATATGCCACATTTGCATAAAACCAAACAAATGAAGTAGAATATTATATGGAAACTAAAATTGCATACCTTAATGCTGTTTCTTTCCACACAATCATGTGTCAAATCTCTATAACCTGTTGTTTTCCTTCCAAGACAGCTACCTGACCTCTATTCGTTAATGAGGAAACACAATTATTTTGTCCCCCGGAGTTGGACCTGACTTCTCCCAAGGCAAGAGTCGAACTAAAGAATTCTGAGCAAGTTGGTACCCTTAAATTCTCAGTCTCCCAAAGTGTATGCCTTCATTTTTACTGACCAATTGGAAGTAACTGTTCCTAAAATTCTCCCCAAATAATCATGTCTGTCATCAGATTTCACCAGCCTAAAATATGCTGCAATTAGCTTTCCTTTGAAGATCAGTTATTTGACATAAAGTCCTCTTCCAACCGATACGGTCGGTAATTCTATGTACTCTGTGTCACTATACCATTACGATGACCTGGTCAGTTCTACTGAAGCTTAAACGTAGACCCTTTTATGTTTCAGAGATGAAATAAGAGAAATATCAGTGAACTTTATCAAGACCTTTCCGGCTTGACTATGATAACTTCAGTGCACAATTTATTCAACATTAAGTTTCAATAAGTCTTCAAAATTCGCCACATTACAATTATCATTTTTGTTTTGCTATAGTGGCTGTTTGCTGAATCAGAGATTCATATCACATCAGGGTAATTGTTTGTTTGCATGTAAGAAGACTAATTGTAAAGTATAATTTATATCAGTATAAATATTAAAGTTATACAGTTTTTGTTTCCCTTTTGACTTTAATTAATCTAAAGGGTCTGGGGTTTTTTTTTCAGAGGACCTGCAGGGGTTAGAGCACAAGCTTTAGACAGAAATGGTACACTGGTTGATGACTTTGTCTTTGATACTGGAGATGGTGATCTCAGCAGACGAATTCTTCATGTGCGCAATGCACCCTCTCCAGCAGCTACATCATCCCTTGCTATTGCCAAAATGGTTGCAGACAAAGTGGACACCACATTCAGGCTCTGATTAGATTCTCTCTGCCTTGAAGTCACGTGTTGTTTGTATGGTTATCAAGTTGTGAACATGTATTAGCTTTAACACCCAAGTTAGACTTAACATCAAAAGATTTTGTTACTGTATCACAGGTTATGTTTCGGTCATAATATCTGGTGAAAAGATACATCTCAGTGAGTAAAGCACTTGTATTTTCCCACTAGGTTCTTTTGTACTGCATCGTGTAACCAGCCTTAAAGGTCAGCTTTCTAATTAATAACAATTACCAGCCATAAATAGCCACTTGTTTGAGATCCCTTACATACAAATTATTGTAAAACGTAACCTTTATTAAGCAGCTGAGTGTCTTCAAAGACATCTCTTCTTACTTCCTGGAGTTGGTTGCTTAAACCAGGTTTGATTGAATTCCATACATTATTAGCTTTGTTGAGTCAGCTGTGTGTTCATATCTATCTTTCAGATATCCTGCAGACACAATTTGTATTAATGTTTCTGTCACCTTCATGAAGAAAGTTTATTAGGAACTTAATTTCATGGAGTAAAGCATTCTTAACCACCAACTAGGTCACTTCAACAGATATTTTACATTTAATTGGCTTTGGTTAGACCTTTTGTTTCATTTTTGAGCTGCAGTAAAGAAACTAGTTGAGAAGATGCATGTAAGCAAATACAGAACAAGTGACCGACATTTTGTATGTTAGAAATAAATGTTTTGAACTGGTCCAGTGGATTATGTCAAGTTAAAATTTTTTGGTATTTTCTTTGTAACAGAAACTGAAATTTTTAGGAAAGCTTGTTCCACAGTAAGATTTTTGAAGAAAACAAATTTACAGAGCTTTTTTTCCATGAACTTGAAATGGGCATTAAATTGGTCATGTACTTACTTTGATGGAGACCCTACTGTAGTAGGAATGGCATTTTATATTGAAATTTGTTATATCTGGATCTTAATTATGTGAGACAATTTCATAAAGTTTTATATGTATTTATCCCAATAATATTGCATTTTATAGTGCCATACAAAGTCGTTTTGACTTTAGTATCAGTTACAGTATATATAATTTCATGTTTATTATGTTTGTAAGAATGTGAATTGTTATGATTAAAATGGTATCTATAAGTTGTTATCTCTCATGGATAAATATGAAATTATCATCTGTTAATATTTACAGTGTTGGAACATTTTACATTTTACACGTATTACTGGTAATTCTTTTATCATGATTACTGTATTATTCTTATGTAAGATGTCAAAGAAACAAGCAGTAAATGTAGTCCAGTCTCAGATTTGTTTCCTATTGTTCTTGTTAGCATTTCATATAGGCCTGACTCCCTTATGAAGATTTGATTTTAATTTGCCTTCTTTGCTTTATATCCTACGTCATAACTTCTTCCCACTTATATCTATATATATATATATATATATATATATATATATATATCATCATCATAATCACTGACATCATTATTATCATTGAAATAACCATGCCTGGATTTCACCAAAGGAGCATAGGTCAGGACTTAAATTTAGGTCTAGAATCGAGCTGTCTAATTGGCTGAAATCCAAGTCTGAATTAAAACTGACCAATTAAATGCCTTAAGTCTACACTATTAAATCTTGAAGACTTCCATTGGTGAAATGGGACCTGGCCTGGAGAAAACTTCCGAGTTTGATTTGGTGCTTGAGATTGTATTGATCAGTTACATGGAACATCATATTTGTAACACCAGTTTTTATTGGCTTAAAGTACATTCAATCTCAAACTCCAACTCAGTGTTTTATAATCTCCCAGCCTGGTCTAAGATAAAAGAGGACAGGCTGTAAATAGAGCAGGCTGTGAAGTTTTAACATAAAGTTAAAAAGATTACATATCAGAGAGTTGCTTAGTACCAAATCATACAAAGCCAAAACCGAATTCTTGATCAGAGATAGGAGTTAGGATTTTTTCTTCTTAATCTGTTCGTTACTGCCAGTACTGTGTTCATTTGCGACAACAAAATCAATGAACGTTTTAGCTAGTCTTGCAAAATCATATGTGAAATTTCAGGAGTTATGTCCCTTTATTCATTAATTCTGTTCCTGCAAGCTGTTGTTTGGCTTGCAGCCTGATGAGTGAAAACGTTCCAAACATGTGTACAACGAAGTCTTGTTCACATAATAATTATCTTAAAGAATATATTAATTTAGGTTCAAAGTTAATGTGGTGTCAATTTTGTGGTTGCTTCACACCATGAATTGAAAGATCCAATGAGCCATATGTGATGCAGAAAGGTCCCCTCCCCCCCATCTAATTTATACATTCCTAGTGAGCAATAGATGCTTAGCTGTTTGATAATTCAGTTTCACTATGATAATAAAATATTATCTTTTGCATGGTTTTTTTTATCCCTTTATTAAAAAATTTTAAAAATTATAAAGCATTTTTTTAATGGTTTAGTGCACATGTATTTGTAAAAAATCCAATAGCAGACAGTCCAGTTCACTGTCTTTGATCGATATGTGTTGTGATATGAGTAGAGAGAGCTAAGTTGTATAGGTTTTGGTTTGGTTTTGTGCTCTGTGTCACAGCAGCACAAATAGGAAATCTAGTGTTAAGGTAATTGGAGTAAAAGTGCCTTGCACAAGGACACACCACAGTAGTTGACCCAGGCTGGTCCAATTGGAATTTATATAGATACTTGTATTATCAAAATTTAAATGATAATAAATCTGTGTTCAAAAACTTACATTTAATGCCTATTTACATTTACTCTTCACTACAATTTATTCTCTCCAGTTGTTTGCGATTTAAGTTTTACTCGGTTGTTGAAGTTTATGTACTCTTCATTTAAAAGTGGTGCATATACATGCAGCACATAAAAAGCAAGAACTAATGAGCTTTTACTACTTACTATTATGGCAGTAATTTGAGATTTTATCAGTCTTAATAAATAATCTAGATAAAGTATAGATAAATACAAATATTTATTCTTCTAATCACAGGTAGGAAAATTTAAATCCTTCTGTAAGCACATTTCATTTTACCCACATTTTCAGTCCAACAAGACTGTCAAATACTATTGCTATCATTGAGGCGCGTGTGTGTGTGTGTGTGTGTGTGTGTGTGTGTGCGTGCGTGCATGCGTGCGTGTGTGTGTGTGTGCGTGCGCATGCTTTTTAATGTAGCTTTAACAATGTCTGCAGTGTGGCAGTTTATAGTGATGTCTAGCATGGGGGCATCATGCTGCCGACATGTAGCATCACATCCCACCCAGTCACATTCTCCTGACACCAAACCAACCAGTCCTCACACTACCCTCTTATTGCTGAGCACCTAGCAAGGCAGCTGTTAGTACCATTTTATAAGTCTTTGGTATGACTTGCCCAGGGTTCGAACCTGCAACCTCCCACATCTGAGGCACAAGTACAAATATACATTAATTACAGCTGGCAATAAAGCAAACACTTAACTGATTTTGAACAAAACTACTAAATAAAAATTGTTTTCATTGTATCTCATAGTAACCACAGACTTTTATCATATAAATAATTAAGAATTGCAGAATTTTATCAGTCCAGCTTTCAAAGCCACAGATAATTAAATCTGATCTCGGCTGTTTACTCATTAGCCACACATCCATCAGTTGTCTTGATCAAGGGTAGATGTTTTAAGGTTGTTTCACTGATCTTGTCACAAGATTGGCATTTGTTGGTGGCCATGACAATGCTATTATTGCTGGAGTGTGTGCCTATCTTGGCTAATGCTTCATCACCGTTATTCTCTCCTCATTTTGTTTTCCATGACAGTGTCTAAACAAGGCTTCCACTATCATTAGCTGCCTGGTAAGCAAGTGCTTGCAGCTTGTGATGTTTTAGGAAGTCTGGGAACCAAAGATATCCAGCATGACTTTTACCACTCTTAAGCCACTGTGTTAATGCCAGTGTTATTATAACCTACTAATAGCCAAACTTTATGGACAGTGGTTTAAGTAAAAGAGTATATACAGGTCTCTAAATTAGCAGTACACTGCTAGCCTAAGACTATTAGCAGTTGTTGTAATTTCAGAAGTCCAATGACAAGTAAAGTTTCATTTCTTGCCACTCAATTTATTGTGGGAAGGACTAGTGAATGCAGCAAGACTAACAAATTCTCAATCTACTAGTCCTTCAGGCTACCAAGAAATTTATGGTCAATTCTAGGCTTGATATAGATGTGCTTCACTACCGATTTGGCCTGGTGTTGTTGGCCGTGTTGCTTCTATCTGATGTTGAGCACTTGGACACAATGTAAGGGAGTGATCTTTACAGGTATTTGATTTTTACTTATAGTGGCAATTGTATTGTTTAACCATTCAAGCAACCAATGCTTGTTGTCAGCATATTTTGTTCTTTTGCATTGTTTATTTTTATTATTTGTATAGGATAAAACTGTGATATTAAATACCTATAAATTTTCAAACTTAGAAGGAGACAAATCCAGAAATATAAAAAAAAAACCAAAAATATACATTTTGTTTAGATAACCATGGCATTTGATACAAACATAAACAAAACTTGTGTATTTGTTTACATCACATTTTACTGAATTCTGCTGATAACACATTTTTTTCTTCTGATCCTTGGACATTATTATTAATATGTTCCACATGGGTTGGTTTACCTTAGTTTTTGAAGTTTATTATTAATGTGTTCTATTTGGGAAGGTCTACTTTAGTTTTTGAAGTGTATTATTAATGTATTCTACTTGGGATGGCCTACCTAAGTTTTTGAAGTTTATTATTAATGTGTTCTACTTGGGTTGGTCAACCTTAGTTTTTGAAGTTTATTGTGCTCTACTTGGGTTGGTCTACCTTAGTTTTTGAAGTTTATTATTAATGCCTTCTACTTGGGTTGGTCAACCTTAGTTTTTGAAGTTTATTGTGTTCAACTTGGGTTGGTCTACCTTAGTTTTTGAAGTTTATTATTAATGTGTTCTAGTCTGGTTGGTGTTCCTTGGTTTTAGAAGTTTAATATTAATGTGTTCTATTTGGGTTGGTCTACCTTAGCTTTTGAAGTTTATTAATGTGTTCTACTTGGGTTGGTCTACCTTAGCTTTTGAAGTTTATTATTAATGTGTTCTATTTCGGTTGGTCTGCCTTAGTTTTTGAATTTTATTATTAATGTGTTCCACTTGCATTGGTCTACCTTTAGTTTTTGAAGTTTATTATTGATGTGTTCCACTCGAGTTTGTCTACCTTAGTTTTGAATCCATAGACATATCCCAGTAGTTATTTTCCAAGAAACTAATATGTATTAATTTTCACACTAAAAGATTCAGATATTTGTGTGTTTTTACATGTAAATTTCCTTTCCTAAATAACTACTCGCATAAAAATGATTACACATGTACCACACGCATTAGGTATGGCATGGTAGTTTGTTATGGGTGGATGGAAAATTTTAGTCACCACATTTCATTATAAGTGCTGAGAAAAAAGAATCACTGCCTAACTAGGTATGTAAATATGGAGTATCCTGACTTTAATTTCTGCAATAGCAAATATGTTTCTTATGTTGAAAAGATAATTTTATTGATTTCATAAGTGCTGTAATAAATTTTCAGAATGTAAAACCATGAAAATTTATTGACAAATTTTCAGGAATCCTTCAAGTTTCACATTAAAACAAGTTCAGGAAGTTATCTTGCATTTCCTTTTGAAGATTTCAGTATATAATATATACATATAGTATATATTGATGTGGGGAAAAAATATAAATACAAAAAGTATCTCATATAATTTTTCCTATGCTCAGTTTTCAAGAATTTTGCTGTTTGTTTCTTTTATTGTTTGCCTCCTACAGGTTTCATAATGACATGATGTAGCAAAATTGACTGCACATCATCTGAAATGTTGAGAATGAATGATTTTGTAATGCTTGTTGTTTGTTGTGTCTCTGTAACTGTTGAAGTATGGTGAAATGACTTTTCCATCCACCCTTATGATTTCATACTACACACACCATACCATACCAAATGTGTGTGGTGCATATTTATTGTTATGTGTAGGCTCATACAATAATAACAAGAGAAAAGTGAAGTCAACAAGCTTTGTATATTTTAACAAAATAATTTATTTCCCTAGAAAACAATGTAAAAATTGGAAATAGGACTTACGGTTTGTGAATATAATCCAAATTTTAATCCTAAGATTGAAAAATACAAGTCCTATCACTAAATAGTTCTAATAGAATCCAGGTTCGAATCTTGACGATGTTCCAATATGGAAGGCGATGACATCAGATGTGGTCGTTGTACAAATGGCAACAATTCCTCAATTGAATCACAGTTTATGTTTCCATATAATTCCAGAATAAATTTCCACTGAATTTCTTTCTCCCAGAATTTTTATAAAAAAGAACACTTGTATCAATAGAACCTAAGTTAATAGCCCTTCATCAATAGTCCATTGTGTAGGAATCTTGTACATAACTTGCTGTATTTCTGCCTATTAACAACTTGAACAAATATGGGGAAAAGAGGGGAAGTAACACACAGTGGAATATTTATATATATAAATACACACATTCACATACACGTGTGTGATAAAATGCCATCTGAAAAATATTTTGAAGGATCCATTGAAAAAGTAGACATTTTTAGAACTGTATATTTGTCATTGATGAGATTTTTAAACTAGTTTTCTCATGTTTTCTGGAACTGGTTAACTTTGCTTTCATTGATTTGACTAGGTGGTAAACAGACACTACTGTAATAGCAACAGTTGTTACTGTTTGTGATATAACTATATGGATTACAAAACAGTACACATTTATTTTGCATTGATTTCATTGTGCTTGTTCTCACTGTTCTGGTTTTCGATTGCATATGTTACATATATGTAATTTAATTTCTTGTGTGTTAGATTTAAATTCTCTTTTATTTTATTTATATTTCATTATGTTATTATAATGATAACTTTATTCACTGGATTTGACTTTTTTTAGAAGGTTCAGTTTTCTGTTTTGACCTGATAACAACGCAGTTCGATTGCTACATTTTTATTTTTAGCTAACCTAGTTCTTGACCTTGGTTCCGATTTTGTAAACATTGAGTGAAAATGATTGGTCATTGCCAAGGTCATGTTCAGCCCACGTGTTAGTCTGTTGTAAACAGTTTTATTTTTAAATTTATTTCCAGTGTGGGAATCTGATTCTTAGATAGGACTATTCTAGCCTACGTGCAAATTGGCATTTTTTTACTGCACTGTTCAAGTTAAGTGACCACGTGAGCCATCATGTGATCTAAAATCGTGGGTTAAAACAGACATTTTCTAGTGGATTTGATGAGTAATAAATATATACCTTTGGGCTCAAGGTATTTGTCTTGTTGTTGCCATTTGAATTGATTTTTTTATTTCTGGAAAATACTGTTTTTCAACGAAATTCTTGGACAAAAACATTCACTAAATTATTCGGAATTCAAAAGCTGTAATTATATTCTTGGTCACTCAACAAGGAACTGTTAACACATCAGCACAAACTGGTTATAGAGGACATCATCGCCTTCCATATTGGAACTTCATCGAGATTCAAACTTGGATTCAGTTAGAACTTTTTAGTGATAGGACTTATATTTTTAGACTCCAGGATTAATTTTTGGATTATATTCACAAACCGTAAGTCCTATTTCATATTTTTATCTTGTTTTCTAGGGAAATAAATTATTTTGTTAAAATTTACAAAGCTTGTTGACTTCACTCTTTTCTTTTGTTACTTTTGTACGAGCCTACACATAACACATGGCTTGAAGAACTTGTTTGCTTTGCTTGCATGTTGTCTTGTGAATTTGTTTACTTACTTAGTATCACAATGAAATTTGACTCATTTCATAAAAGGTCTATTTGTTTTCTGTTAATGACTTGATTGGAATTTCTAAGATGGAATGAAATATTCTTCATCTTCTTCCGAAATCTCTTCTTTTTTCCAATGTCTTCTTCCATCACTTTCCTTTGATGTTTTGAACAAAAAAATTATTTATTTTTGTCATTGGCCCTAGATTCTCCACTGTTAGGATAACTGTGCACATTCTGGAGATCAAATCTCTTCCTCATGACAGACATACAAGTTATCTTCACATTTATCTCAGGGGTATTGTTAAGTTTCACATCTCTTCTTGGACACTATATTTTTTTGATTACTTTTTGTAAATCTCATCTAGAACTGTGATCTTTATTGGTAGAAATTATAAAGACTTCTGCTTCTTACCTGTTTTGATTTGATTTGGTTAGGAAGGATTCTCTCAATCTTAAACGAATTTGACTGTCTTTGTCATGCTAGTGATACCTCTGGATTGAACAGAGTACATACAGTTGTGTCAGTCAATCCAGAATGCCAGCATTGCTTTGCATGTGTCTTTTTGATAGTTTGTCTTCATTGTTTCAAGGCAAGAGTTACTCTTGATAGACCAACTTTCATTTTCCTGTACTCCCCTTGTATAGAGGAGACACGCTGTAATACTTAGGCTTTCAACCCATGGGGGTATAAAGATGAAATTATGTGTATGAAAAATATACATATACTATACCTTTCTCTTTTCTCTGTGTAATAGTATGCTGAATGGTACCGGTAAGTCTATGAGCTACACCAATCCTATTGTATGCCTGATGATATGCTCAACAGTAAGTCCAAGAATAAGAGCTACCTAGTTCCCATACGGCTTGTCTGTTTTGAGTGTGACTGTATGTGTATTCAAAATAAAACCAAAATACACACACCTCATTTGCATGAGTAAATGGTATGTTGTATCATAAATACAAGCATGTGAACTGCCCTCTTCTCTGTGTGTGTGTATGTGTGTGTATATATATATATTGTTTCAAGATTTTTAAACAGTTTTGTCATTACTTTAAGTTTTTGTTATATTTTCTAATGCAATATTCCAAAAGCTTTTGTCTTCATTAAATTCTGTGTAAGATTCACTAATTTAGTATTATTTTCCATTGGTCTTGGCCATTTTAATAAAATACTACAGATTTGTTAGTCTTCTCAAAGTTCTGCTTCAGTTTAGGAGCTTTAGCATTACTTTTATTCCAGACCATATTTTCTGTTGTAATACTCTGTAGGTTTTTTATAGCCTGTCTTGTGCTGAAAAATGGCGTTAAGCCCTACAATAACAACACCGTATCAGTTTCATAATTTTTGTAGTTTAGTCATGGCGATTTTCATAAAATATTCAGCAATTTTCAGTCTCTATTCCAATCTAGTTTCGGAATCTTAGCATTACTTTTAGCCCAGGCCATATTTTTAACAGGGTATTGTGAAGATTTGTTATTCTCTAGTAAAGTTGGTAATTCGATCTTAGTGTCTGAATTTAAGTATAACTCGGCAATATTCATTATTTGAATCGGGGGGGGGGGGGGGTGGTTGGTTGGTTGGCTGGGCTAACATCATGTACATTTCGTACTTTAAGTATTTGTTTATGTCAGTTCAATAATGTATTCAGTGTTTTCCTGGTCTCCGCTAAAGTCCGTGTTCGTCATCAAAGTTGTATCATGGTCAGATATGTAATGTGACATCCTTAGTGTTACACTTGCCATAGACCTCATAGCGTCGCATATACTTGGTACATTGAAAAAGAATTGATACTAATGAAACTCAGTTTATTTCATTTATCCATTTTGATACCTTAAATGTGAAAATCAAGATCAAGTCAAGAGTAGTAATACAAGATCTTTGCATGAAAAAATTACAATGTTTATGAAGGATTGCACTTGTTCCATAGAAACCACATATTAACAGTCTTCACAAAAGTTTCCTTTTTTGTGAAAGTCTTCATAAAGAACTTTTTTCAGCAAAAATGTCAGTATAAGTTGATGCAATTGTTTTTTCACGAACAATTAATTTCTTCCTTCATGAGAAAGTGCAATCGTCAGTAGGAGTGAAATGATTCATTGATCCATCAATGCATCGATACTTTTGTTGGAACGATACACATATTGATACAAGAGAAGGAGAATCGATATAAAACGATCTTACCGTATATAAGTTATTTTAATCTTAGGTCTCACTGGATAGTTTCGTATTTTTACACCTAATTATCATAAGCCTAGCATTTATAAATTCACACAGAAGCTAAATCTGTAATGTGGTTTAGATTTACTTTGAGTTAGGCTTGAAAATGGGTTGACTTGTTTGGAGACTGCCTGTCACAGTTAGACTAGCATTGGAGATCAAATGGGTAACTTGGGCTACAAATGAACAGCCGACTTGGCTTACGTATTTACGTATGTCTGCTACAGAGGTAAATGTCTAAAAATCGAGATGGTTGAGGGGTGATGAAAAGTATGCTAATTTGTTATAGTACTAGTGAACTTTATTCATGCATAAGGCACATACTGATTCTTCTGGCTGCCTTGTCACAGGAAAATATTCAAAATAGCTCTTTGCTGTCAAAAATGAATGTAAAAAAGAGGGTTTGTTGGCAGTGTTGGTTCAGTATAAAAGCCACCAGTTGTATGAGGAATTAACCTGATTGCTGCAGTCAAAATCTCACATGCATGCTTTCTACAAAAGTCATTAGTTTGTTTTTGTATCTTCATTGTAAAATTATTCTCATTTTTCTGCAATAGGTCATTGTCGGATGAAAATTCACCAGATAAACTGTCCAGTGAGACCTTAAGCAGTTATGAATAATTAATATTAGTTCGCCTTCTTATTATATAAATATAGAATTCATCTAAAACATCATTTGCAGTCCTAGATACTCATTTTTATTAGTAAAAACGAAAAATACTATTGAGAATACTCGCTTGCCGTCTGCAAATTCAAACAAAGTGGCATTGTTCGTAATCTGCCCCCCCCCCCACCAATTCCATGCTAATTATTTTAACCCAGCAGCATGTTCAGCATAAAGGATACATTCCAAACGTGTTCCACGTGCATAATGAATATAATGAAGTATTTATTTGTCATTTAATAACCAATTTTACGCGAAGTTTCTACATTAAATTTGATCTTGTCTGCTTTGGTCGATTTGAAAGCTACACCACCTGTGTGTCACACGGTAAAATATGTTACGTTAAAATCTTATTGGTGGTTACAGCTTGTTCCTGTCGAGGTTAAATAATAACTACCAATCAGGAATCCGTGTAGCTCATTCCCTGCGTGACAGACAGGAAGCACTAGCAAAACAACAGAACAACTTCGCTCTAAAGTCATTGATATATAAAGTACTTAAACAGAGATACTGTTAGCATGAATCCTGCAAAATATGTACGAATTCGCACACTTGGAGAACGGTGATGCGCGATAACTCCCACAAATTAGTTGAAAGTCCCACAAATAAAAATGTCCTCGACGAAGTATACCATTTTTATTTAACCATTCTTGTCGCGATATCTGTTTTTCGGGAAGGCATCAGTTTACACATCTGGAGTCTTCAGGTCTCACTGGACAGTTTATCTGGTGAATTTTCATCCGACAATGACCTATTGCAGAAAAATGAGAATAATTTTACACTGAAGATACAAATAAAAACAAACTAATGATTTTTATAGAAAGCATGCATGTGAGATTTTGACTGCAGCAATCAGGTTAATTTCTTATACAACTGGTGGTTTTTATACTGAACCAACACTGCCACCAAACCCTCATTTTTACATTCATTTTTGACAGCAAAGAGCTATTTTGAATATTTTCCTGTGACAAGGCGGCTAAAAGAATCAGTATGTGCCTTATGTATGAATAAAGTTCACTAGTACTATAACAAATTAACATACTTTTCATCACCCCTCAACCATCTCGATTTTTAGATATTTACCTCAGTAGCAGACATACGTAAATACGTAAGCCAAGTTGGCTATTCATTTGCAGCCCACGTTACGCATTTGATCTCCAATGCTAGTCTAACTGTGACAGGCAGTCTCCAAACAAGCCAACCCATTTTCAAGCCTAACTCAAAGTAAATCTAAACCACATTACAGATTTAGCTTCTGTGTGAATTTATAAATGCTAGGCTTATGATAATTAGATTCATGCCTTTTACCTTAAAAATTAGGGAGGTGTCAAAATACGAAACTATCCAGTGAGACCTTAAGCATGACAAAAATGATTGTTAAACTAAATTTGATTGGCACATCGTGCCCTGGAATAAGCGTTATGGCCTAGTTTGAAACTTCCATGAAGGAAGTTTTACACAGGCCCGGCCCTAGGATGTGCGGGGCTCAAGGCAGCAAAAGCGATGAGCGGGGCCCCAAGCTAACAAATTGAATTGCGGAGTTGATATCCTGAAAGCGCGGGGCCCAAGGCGGTTGCCTCGTTCGCCTTGCCCTAGGGCCGGGCCTGGTTTTACAAATGAACGTATAAAATACAGGCAACCTAGATGACTCCAAATGTCTGATTCCCGGCGTGGTTCATTACATTTTCGTTCGCCAAAATACTGGCTGGTAATAGTGATGATGACAATAATTGTTAAAGTTATGACGTGTATCGGATTATTGGAGCTGGGAAATTATTAATTGTTACGTGTCTAGGCTCGTACAAAAGTAACAACAAAAAAAAGAGTGAAGCCAACAAGCTTTGTAAATTTAACAAAATAATGTATTTCCCTTGAAAAACAATTTAAAAATATGAAAAAGGACTTAACGGTTTATGAAACTAATCCAAAAAATAATCCAATAATTAAAAATACAAGTCCTATCACTAAAAAGTTCTAAGTGAATCAAAGTTCGAATCCCGATGAAATTCCAAAATGGAAGGCGATGACGTCCTCTATAACCTGTTTTGTGCTGTCGTTTCAACAGTTCCTTGTTGAATCACCAAGAATAATATTCCAGCTTTAGAATTCCGAATAATTTTCAGTAAATGTCTTTGTCCAAGAACTCTGATGAGCACAAGTATTTTCAATGGGTAAATAAATTATTAATTCCGAAAAATAGAAAAATTCAAATCAAACTGGCAACAACAAAATAATACCTTTGAACCCGAAGATATGAATTACGACTGACTAAAATCACTATGAAACTTCAGTTTTAACCCTAACTGAAACGCAATTTAGATCCCCGTGGTGGGTCACGTGATCACTTAATTCAAGCGGCGTAGTAACACCACACGCCGGCTATCACGTCTGCCATGGACGAATTCGATTCTACTGAACGAATCTTACTATAAGATTCAATAATATTTAAAAAAAATTTTAAAAAGAGTTGTTTACTACAAATTTTACACTGGCTCTGAATCTTGGTCAGCAAAAGATACAAAGTTTCAAACTACTGCTTGCTTATCAGGTTTAACAGAACTGACCTGAATTTTCCGGAAAAATGTGAAATTCAGTGAATAAAATTATCATTACAATAACGTTTAATGAATTAAAAATAAAATAAAAAATAAATTAAAAACTAACACACAAGAAATTCAATTACATATATGTAACACTTCCCCCATAAAGAAAAAGAAAGATTTATATAATAAAGCTTTCTTTTTACCATATGTTAATTATACATGAAGTAAAAAGAATTACATAAGAAGAACTCTTACGAATTATACAAGTATACATTACATAATATTTCTATACGCGGGAAAGTGCATCTGCTGTTAAATTATCTTTTCCCTTGATGTGCCTGATGTCAATATTATATTCAAGTAACAACAAACTCCACATTAATAATCTTTGACTTCTGTTTTTCATCTTGTCGATGAAAGTAAGGGGGTTGTGATTACTAAACACAACAATCGGAGAAGGAGCTGAGCTAATGTAAACTTCAAAATGCTGTAATGCCAATATTAAAGCCAAATATTCCTTCTCGATTGTTGAGTAATTTCTTTGGTGCTTATTTAATTTCTTAGAAAAATAGCGCACTGGATGTTCAACACCATTTCCATCTTTTTGAATTAATCCTGCTCTAACCCCAACATCACTTGCATCAACAGATAGTTTAAAACATTGACTGAAATTTGGAGCTCTAAGAACTGGTGCACTTTTAAGTATGGCCTTTAACGTGTCAAAAGCCTCCTGACATTTTTCAGTCCAAAGAAACTTGTTTTTCTTGCACAATAAATTTATCAGGGGTTCAGCAATATTAGAAAAATTGGAACAAAATTTCCGATAGAATCCAGCCATTCCCAAAAATCGCATCAGTTGCTTTTTACTGAGAGGCACAGGGAATTCAGAGACAGCCTTGGCCTTAGCATCTATAGGTTTAACTTGACCATGTCCCACAATATGTCCTAAAAATGTTACACAAGCATGGCAGAACTCACTTTTGGATAAATTGATTGTCAAACTTGCATCAGTGAGTCTGTCAAAGAATTTCCGAATTGTTGCTAGATGTTCTTTCCAGGTGTCGTTGTAGATGATGACATCATCGATGTAAGCATCACAATTATCTAGACCAGCGGTAATCATATTCATCAAACGTTGAAAGGTACTTGGCGAACCCTTCATCCCAAACGACATAACTTTATATTGATAAAGTCCATCTGGAGTCAGAAATGTCGAAATTTCCTTTGCCCTTTCCGTTAGTGGAATTTGCCAAAGTACTCTCAGAAGGTCAAATTTGGTGACGTACTTGGCATTTCCAATTTTATCAATACAGCCATCGATTCTTGGTAATGGAAATGAATCTGTCTTAGTATCACTTTTCACCTTCCTATAATCAGTGCACATACGGAAAGTTTTATCTGGTTTCGGAACAAGTATACATGGTGAACTCCAGTCACTTTTACTGGGCTCTATGAAATCATTCTACAGCAAATACTGAATTTCTTTTTTCAAGAATTCCTGTTTGAGAGGGTTCATCCTGTATGGGTGTTGTTTCACAGGTTTGGAATTCACAATTTCAACGTCATGAACAATTTTGTTTTCCTCGTACATCTGGAAATAAGTGCTCATATTCAAAAATAATAACTGTTTCATTTCATTTCTTTCTTCTTGTTGCAAATGTGAAAGTTTCTGGTCCAGATTATTCATAATTTCTGAATTCTGATGAGTTGTCTCTCCAAAATCAGTAGAGTCCGATTGAATTCCTTCACTTAAATCCTCAGTGAGTGGGACAGGTACAACTATATCTCTCGCAATATACTGGTACTCCATTAATTTATTTAGATCAGAGTACTATTATTATAATTTAACTCATTCATTTTCTTCTTTACTTTGTAAGGGCCGTAATACCTAATTTGAAGAAAAATTTAAAGAATGAGCAAGAGAGAAAGAACTCTATTACAAGTCTCAAAAGTTGTCTCCATTAAAGTTCTGTGAAACCATAATTTCACTTTTGACTTGAGTTGCTGAATGCCAAATTCAAGCATAACTAGCTGGAAAATTCCAGACATAAAATTTGACCTTTGACCAGATTGAACAGATTTCGGAAGGCCAAATTGAGTTTTAAAAAAAAATTATCAAAGCTTTTACTACTGTTTTAGTTTTTATATTCCTCAAAGGAATTGCCTCTGGAAATCTTGTTGACGCACACATAATGGTCAACAAGCATAGGTTGCCTGACTTGGTCTTAGGTAAGGGACCAACACAATCTACCATAATTCTGCTAAATGGTTCGTCAAATTCAGGAATTGGTTGGAGATGAGCCTTAGGTATCTTCTGATTGGGTTTTCCTACCATTTTACAAGTATGACAAGATCTGCAGTACTTACAAACATCACTTTTGATTTTTGGCCAATAAAAGTGAATTAAGATCTTGTGATAAGTCTTGTTAATCCCTAAATGAACAGCCAGAGGAGTTTCATGGGCCAAACTAAGTATTTCCTGCCTTTAAGATTTTGGAACAACAATCTGATAGTTCACTGACCACTCGTCACTAGCAGGTACCTCGGGAGGTCTCCATTTTCTCATAAGAATTCCATTTTTAATGAAATAACAGACAGGTACTTCAGTGGCTTCAGTTTCACTAATGGCCCTCTGAAACAAACAGGAGATCTCAGGATCTTTTTCCTGTTCGACGACAAGTCATTGTCGTTTATCACCCTGATCAGATAAAGAGAATTAGTAGTTAAAAGAGGATCACTGTGATCAATACCTTTTGATTGATCCAAATTAGGAGTGAAAGTGACCTCATTAAAAGCCTGACCAATACATGTGTCAGCTAAAGAAATATTTTCCTTATCAAAATCATTCTCAAGAGCCTTCTTTGCCATAGCTGTAGCAATTGCACAAGCTGGGTATAAATCAGGGAATTCTTTTTCAATAGGATCAACTTTCTGATCCAAAGAAGGCTTGTCAGTTACAAGTGGATTAACCACAACCTTGTCTCCAGCTAGGTCGTTGCCTAGTAATAAATGAATGCCCTGAACGGGTAAAGTAGACACCATTCCGACTGTCACAGGTCCTGAAACTAAGTCTGATGACAAATTTACAGAATGGAGAGGAACATTAACAAAGCCGCACTCTACTCCTTGAATAAGAACACTGTCATTAGAAGAAGACTTCTCAGAAAAAGGCAAAGTACCTAATAATAAAAGACTCTGAGAAGCTCTTGTACCCCTTAAAATTTTAATAGGGTTAGGATTGTTCAAATCACCCAAGAGTGATATAGAACCCTTCGACATGAATGGTTCATAATTCTCCATAATAAAATCAGACTGGGATTTATTAGACTCAACAAAAGTATTGCTTTCAATATATGACCGTGACCTTGACCTCTTAGAAATAAGAGCATTTGGGATAGGTCTATCTTGAATCTGATGCTTATATTTCAATCTGAAGCAATCAGAAATAACGTGTCCTTTTTTCTTGCAATAGGTACACGTAGGAAGAGACAAGGATTTTGAATCAAGTCTATCAGAAGCTTGATTTTTAGAAGTTGTGCCAGACTGAGTTTTAGGAGGAGTCGTATTAGGCTGAAATACCTTTTTACCAGTAGACTGCTGAGTGAAAGACTTGCCTACAACAGGAACTTTATGAGTTAAGAAACACTCATCAGCAGCAAGAGTAACATTTGCCAAGGTTTCGATCTTATACTCGTCAAGATAAGTCTTAATGCCACTATGGACACAGTTCTTCAACTCTTCAAGTAATACAGGTTGTTCGAGACTTTCATGATCTTGTTCAACTTTCTCGGCTAAGCACCATCTGTCAAATAACTGCTCTTTTTCTCTTGCGAATTCGACACGAGTTTATCAAGCTCCTCTGTTATAGTTCCTAAATTTTTCCCAATGAGCCTCAGGGTCTAACTCATAACCCTTTAAGATCCATTCCTTAACCAAATCATAGTCAGTACTTTGCTGAACTGACAGTGAATGGTAAATATTACTAGCGTTACCAATAAGTACACATTGTATTAATTGAGTTCAATGCGCCCTTGGCCATTTCAAATTGTCAGCAACTTTTTCAAAACGAAAAAACAAAATATTTGTCTATTTCTTTTTCTCTGAAAGGGGGCACTAACCTGATATTCTTTGTAATATCAAAACTTTAATTTGTATGTGGAGTGGGAATGTGCCCCTCACTTGCCAGCTCTATTTCTTTTAACTTAATTTGAAATTCCCTCTCTTCCTTCTCTCTTTGCATTTGCATCTCTCTCTCTCTCTCTCTCTCTCTCTCTCTCTCTCTCTCCTCTTTCTCTGATTGTAATTGCATTTGTTCTTTCTGTAATTGCATTTGTCTTTCTTTTTCTCTTTCTTCTAATTGCATTTGTTTATCTGTCTGTCTCTATCCTGTCTCTCTCCTCTTTCTCAAATTGTAACTGCATTTTATATATATATATATATATATATATATATATATATATATATATATATATATATATATATATATATATATATATATATATATATATATGTATATCTCAAATTGCAACTGCATTTGTTTCTCTCTCTCCTTTTTTCAAATTGCAACTGTTTTTCTTCTTTCTGAAGTTTAAGCTTCCTTAACTCTAATTCCATCTTTTATTTTAATTTTAATTCCTTTACTTTTATGTCAGAGTTTGATACTGACTTAATGATCGAAACCAAAACACTTTTATCCAAAACATTCTTTTCTACCAAATACTGGATCAAAATGTTTTTTATTTCTTTCTTCGTTAAAGAAGTTTTTGCATCAGAAAGATCATATTTTTTGGCAAGTTCAAGCAATTCATCATTTTTCAAACAATCCAACTGCTCCTGAGTGGGATTTGAAAGAAAGATCTCCACTTTTGATGACATTGTGAAAAAGCCTGTTGATTTCACTAAAGATTTCAAACAAAATGTGAAATAATATTTGGGATTTAAAAAATTCTGAAAACTAGGGGAATTTAAATTTCAAAAAACAATTTTCTGAAATATTTTAGTCAAAACTCATATATCCCTAGGACGAGACCCCAATTTCCTTTGTTACGTGTCTAGGCTCGTACAAAAGTAACAAAGAAATGAGTGAAGCCAACAAGCTTTGTAAATTTAACAAAATAATTTATTTCCCTAGAAAAACAATGTAAACATATGAAAAAGGACTTAAGGTTTATGAAACTAATCCAAAAATTAATCCAATAATTAAAAATACAAGTCCTATCACTAAAAAGTTCTAAGTGAATCAAAGTTCGAATCCCGATGAATTTCCAAAATGGAAGGCGATGACGTCCTCTATAACCTGCTTTGTGCTGTCGTGTCAACAGTTCCTTGTTGAATCACCAAGAATAATATTCCAGCTTTAGAATTCCGAATAATTTTCAGTAAATGTCTTTGTCCAAGAATTCTGATGAGGACAAGTATTTTCAATGGGTAAATAAATTATTAATTCCGAAAAATAGAAAAATTCAAATCAAACTGGCAACAACAAAATAATACCTTTGAACCCGAAGGTATGAATTACGACTGACTAAAATCACTATGAAACTTCAGTTTTAACCCTAACTGAAACGCAATTTAGATCCCCGTAGTAGTAAGGGAAATGGAGACTTCTATTTCAAGGACCTCTCCCCACCCTCCAAACAAATATAAATTACCATCTCGGAGACCCTCCAATCCCTATCCCAAAACGACTTACAGTTTTTAGCTAGGAGATTTCTACCTCAAATATAATCCAAGACCTTTACCCACCTCCAAACAAATGTAAATTACCATCTCGGAGACCCTCCAAACAAATACAAATTACCATCTCGGAGACCCACCAACCACTATCCCAAAACGACTTCCAGTTTTTAGCCAGGAGATTTCTAGCCCAGGACCTCTACCCCCTTCAAACAAATACGAATTACGCGTTGTGGATTTATTCGCTGGAGTAAGAAGGTAAGTGAAACATTATTTCTAAAGTTTAGACAAAATTTCATACTCTATCATTAACATACTTTTTTGATAATCTTTTTCATACCTGCTGACTCTCATTGGTAGAATATATGTTAACATACTGTCAATAATACGAAACTCGCGTATTAAATCGTCCATATCATATTTTACACCTCGCAAGTAAGATCGTATCTGATCAAGTAATTTTTTGTAAGTTTTACTAGCTGTTTTGCAGGCATTTTTTTAGTCACAAGTCGAGGTTCAATTTTTTTTATACGCTGTTGCAAGAGAAACACCAACGCTTGATATCATTAACAAAAACGGATTTAATGATGCTCCACTTGAAATTATACCAGAGCTAGTCATTAGCAGTGGCAAATATGATATTACTCGAAGTATTCTACGGTAGTATTTATAACATTCTTTTACACACCAGAGGTTTTTATGATAAAATTTATAATATTGTACTAGTGCATCAACATCTTGTTTTGGAATTTCTTCTGATATGTGATTGAAATCGATGATTTGTTTTTTCATTATACAATATTTTATACAAAGACAAAAGTTCTAGCACCAACAATCGAATCGAGAAACTCGCGGAATTTATTATATTTAGGATCAGCTAAAAACTCTCTATATTTGTCATAAACATCTGACGAAGTATCATCATATCGTTTATCTGTTAGTACATATTGTTTCTTTAACCAAGCGTATGAATCAAAACTATTTCCTACTTCACTCTCATATAAATCTGTTTTATTCACCAAATTACTGTAATCGATTTCTGTTTCTTCAATATACCCTAAAACTAAACTCAACTGATCTAATGTGTAATTTTTGAGAACAAGATGTTGTCTGATAATTGCATATGCGACTACGATATTTGTTAACATTAATTTCTTAAGCTTATCTAGTTCAATTGTGAGAATACCAACAGCAGAAGCTACTTTTAACATTAATTTTTCATATGGTTTTGTGAGTATTGTTTTAACTTCGTTGTAATAATTTCGTAGTGACAATTGTCTAGAGTACTGGATTGATGGGAATGGAACATCATCTTCTTCACTTATATCATAATAAGAATCAGACTTTACTTCCAACTTTGTTTGATCGACTTCTGTAAAAAAAACTTTTCTCGCTCATCATCACTAAAATTATTAATTTCATCGTCTAAACTTTTGATTATCTTTAGAGACTTGTTAACAATAATCGGATCAAATTCTGGGTCTTCTTTTACGTATCATTGGCAAAATTGCGTTTGCGTATACTTTAATAATTGACTCTGCGTCTGACGTCATAGTAACGATTTTAACTAAGGTTTCTTTGTCATGGTAGTACATACCGAGAAGTTTAAATATACCTCGTTTTGAAAAACTATCATATAACTTTTTGTTTCTTTTCATTCTCATTTTTTTATTTTCCACTAGTTTGTCAAGACGAGTATGATTTTCGTTTATTCGTCTTTCTTCTAGTGTTCTTCCACTATAAACTCGTGCTTTTATTAAATCTGATTTTATTATCAAATCTATGTTAGACCAATCAAGCTCGAGTAATATTTTTTTAAATATAATTTTAACTTGTTTTTGTTCTTCTAGACAATCATCAGGATGACAGTATCTGCTTATAATATCAAAGTTTTCTATTGCTTTTTCAGTTGTGGTCCTCGCATATGCACAACGCGAATAAAATTAGCAAAATTTGCTGGCAATGTTGGATTGTTCAATGATTCGATGTTAAGTTTTTTCAAACTTTGTAACATTTTTACTGTTTCATTAACAGCTCCAACATCTTTATCAGGGTTTAAAATATTATAATAACATTCTTTCGCAATGGTTATAATTGGTGGTTCTGACATTATTTTATAGCATTAGATTAAATTTGATCATCAAGTGTATATATCTGAAATGCTGTCAGTCCTGGAAATGGATGTTCAGCAGCTAAAACATTAACTCGAAAATATAAGTACTTGTTAACAGTGTTTTCTGCCGGAATCGTAAAATATTGTGTTGTTGAAATGTAAGTGTCTGTTGTGCTATACAACGTTGTCCAGTCGATATCATCATTTGATCCTTCCAATCGCCAATTATAAATTCGACCAACTCTAGAATTTAATCGACCTCGCAAATGAAATTGCCAAATAGCAACTGTAGTAGGACATTTAATTTTAATTCAAAAGTTTTCAACTTCTCCGTTGGTCGTCCACTCATGTCTATCAGAGAAAGCGTAATAAGGATAATTTTCGAGATAATATGCTGATGCGCTTACCTCAAACCCAACTCGATTGTCAGTAGTTTTATAAAGCATTGGAATATATCCAACATTGTTTTTAGTTCGTTTTATACCACTAGACAGACTATCAACATATGCTTTATTTTTCAGATCATTAGGGCTAACTGGAACATATGTCGTAGTTATTTTATTATTTCTCATGTTTATATTGCCTGACATTGGTCCACCGGATTTTTTAAAGTATGGGGCAAGTTCTTCTTTCAACTGACCTTAACTAACACCATCAGCATCATTAGCTGGTGGTGAGGTTGTCGGTAATCCAGTTATTTTTGAATTTGACATAAACAGGTTACCTGTCATTGTATCGCCGGCTTTGTTAAGTTTATTATCGTCAACTGATTTTAGCTGCGCATAACTTACAGCTTGCGTTTGATTCAAGTTTTCTGGCGGATATGCAGTCTCCAAATTTATTATTTTTTTTCCTGACATGTTGATATTACCTATAACCGTTCCACCGATTTTATCAAGTTTGTTATCATCCACATACCTCAACTGTGCATAACTTACCGCTTGTGTATAATTTAAGTTTGCTGGTGGATACCTGGTCTCCAAATTTGTTGAATTTTTTTCTGACATATCTAAATTACCGCTTAAAGTTCCTCCTGTCAACGACAACTTGTTGTCATCAACAGATTTTAGTTGTGCGCAACTGACAGATTGTGTGTTATTAACATTTATTGGTGGATATGAAGTTTCTAAACCTAGTACTCGTTGATTTGACATAGATAGGTTTCCTGTCATTGTGTCACCGGATTTTTTCAGGTAAAATGATAAATCAATCTTGCCGTCTGTTATTGTTGTAATTTCAGTTTTTGATGTTGAATTGTCTACTAATGTTCCAAATTTTGTATAGTAACTCATTATTAATTGTCCTACATAAATTGTCAACATTAGTCTGTTTAATATAACATAAAATTATATAACAAACAATGGCAAAATCGTCGATATTAAATTTTGATACAGAGCGGTTGGTGAAACATAAACATAACAACGAACTTCCAGAATGTCATTATCTTATTGTTGGGCGAACTGGATCGGGAAAAACAAATTTGCTTATGAATTTACTTCTTGGTGATAATTTTAATTACGATCGAGTTTATATTTATACAATTAATCCGCAGCAAGATAAGTAGGAGTTACTAAGCAAATATAATAATAAACTTCGTGATGATCTTGAGGCTGGCGAAGATTTTTTTATTATCAAACAACCAGAAGATCTTGTTCCAGTCAATCAACTCGACTCAGATGAACATAAGATAGTAGTTTTTGACGATATTCCGCTAAACAATGTAGAAATGAACAAAGTAAGATCGTATTTTTCACTGTCTCGAAATAAAAAATGTAATTCTGTTTATTTAGCTCAAGGTTTTTATAATGTTGATAGATTTATTCGGCGAAATACTGGTTGTTTTATGTTATTTCCGGGACTGGACAATGTTGACGTTAGAAATATTGCAAACGAGCAATGTGGTGACGTAACAAAAGATAAATTTATTGAATTATATCATAAAGCTACAAAAGATAAGTATAACTTTTTCTTATTTGATAAACTTACACATGATCCAACTAAAATGTTTCGCTGTTGTATTGACAGTTATCTGCAGTAAGGTGTTTTCCACTTCTTAAAATTTTATAACATTTATATATAATAATTATGGATAAACGAGCAAAGTACAGAAAACATATAGAAGATCTAAAAAAAAAACTTGCTCAATCTCAAGCAGCATTTAAGCAAAAAGTACAGCAAGCACGACGTGGACAAGTAACTGCTGCATAAGCAACAGCCACAATTCTCAAGCCAGTTATTGAAGCACTACTTGGAAAACAACCTGAAACTAAACCACTATCAGAAGAGGAATCTAAAAAATTACTGGAAAAAGGTTTACTTGGGCTAGTTAAAGAACAGCAAAAGCATCTGCTGTAAAAATTATTAGAAAATCTGATGAAGACAGATTAAGATTGGCTAGAGACCTAGTAAGAGATATTGCTGATCCTGCTGCTAGACAAGCTGAACTAATTCGGCTGTTGAATAATCCACTAGAATTTGAACGAAGATTATCAGAAAGAGTATCAGTTAATCCGATTGGAAGAATGTTAGACGAGATGATGAAAAAAAGTAAAGGTCAAATAATTTTGGAGGAGATGTATGAGGAAGAAAAAGCTAAAAAAGAAGCATTTAGAAAAGAACATGGACTAGATATCCAAGAAGAGCAAAACTTTTTGAAGATGCTCTAGAGAGTATAAATGACGAAATAAGAAATTACGAGTATGAATCGTTTAACGAAAAATACGATTTTAAAAATGTGAGAGTACGAGATATTAAAAAAACTGATTACAACGATGACCTTTATATCAAAGCTATTCGTAATATAAAAAATAATAGATGTCATAGTCATCACGCTAGTGGTTTTAGTAGTGAGGCAAAAGAAATAGATGAAACACGTATGAAAGCTGATAAAGTTGTCTCAAAGGACATAAAAGATCCTATTGAAGACAAAATAAATTAAGTCGGTTGGTTGATAATTATGATGAACTTGATAAAAGGTTAAAGACAGCTGAAAAAGAAAAAACAGGAACTGGTGTAAAAATATTTACATCACCTGTTGAAATGATAGGCAGATTAATGCTGCTGATATCATCAAAGGAAGCTGGAAATGTTAGCGCTGAAATTGACAATGAAATTATTGACATACTTGATCATCTAAGATCAGAAAATTTATTAACATCTAACGAATACGAAACTTTACACCGCGATTTAATTTTATAAAAATATAATAAATAGCAATGTCAGTAACCTTATTACTAGACTCTAGTAAAGCTGCGAAAGATAGTGCAAATTTTTCAGTAAATTATATTCCGCCAATACAACTTGATACTGAAAAACAGTATGAAATTGGACTAATTTCATGTACGTGTTGGCATTCCATGGCTAACGTAAAAACTGGTGTAAATGATAAATTTGATTTTACTTTAACTCCAGCTCTAAGACCTACGTGGAAATCGGTTAAAATTCCGCAAGAAGCCTACAACGTAACTGATTTAAATAAGACGATACGCGAATTAATAACGAAAAATGGAGGAGTTTCAGACAATTTTGAGCTAACACCGAACTATAACACATTACGCGTTAGAATAACATTAAAAAATAATTTGATAATAGATTTTTCATCATCAACAAGCATAGTATCGCTGATTGGATTTACTCACAAGCAATATGGATCAACCACAGAACAAACTATAACATTTGACGGTGAACTGCCGGCAAATATAACTGACGTAAACACAATATTAATAAATTGCTCTGTTGCTTCTGGATCTTACTCAGCCCAAGGTAGTAAAGGACAAACGATATATAGTTTCTCGCCAGAAGTTCCACCGGGCTCGCTCATGCAAATTAGTCCACGGCAAGTTATTTATTATCCGCTAAATGTTGAAAATCAAATAACAACAATAAATATGCAGTTGACAGATCATTCTGGACGACAGTTGCATCTGAATAACGAGGTTGTTACTTATTATTTACACTTACGCGTTGCGTAGTTTTATACAACCCCTTGATACAATGAAACAGAGAAAAAAAATTATCGAAGAAAAATTATTGGTGGATTTTTTGGAAATATATTTACTAAAGTTATTGAAAATGCTCCGGGAATCGCGCGTAAAGTTGTACCAATTGCACTTGACGCAGGTAAAGCTTTTGCAACTGGATCTGCATCTGCCGCTGGAACTGCTGTGGGACAAACAATAGCTGATAAAATTAAAGGCACACCGACAATCAAACAAGTTATATCAGAAATCGCTCCAACAAAAGAAACTCAACGTGCTATGATAACAACAACAAAAAAACTTTTATCACCAAAGGGCGAGCAGATTATACAAAAATTAATATCTAAAGTAACAGCGCCGCAATAAAATTTTATATAACCTAATAAATAAAAAATGTGTGTTAAAAATTATCTCGATTTATCAGAAACTTATGACACCGATGACACTGTAACAGAATTTGAGTATGTTGAGTATCTCGATGAAAATTCTAATGAACCAAATAAAGCTGGTATTAGAACATTTAATGCTCGAGACGAAGATGTATTACTACTTCCACAAAAGGCAATGTTAGAAGTTCGCGGTCAGATTATGACAGTGGCCAATCCGCCTGTTGCAATTGCAGCTGGAACAGAAGTAGCTCTTATAAATAATGGTTGGTGCTTATTTAAAAGTGCTAGATATCAACTGGCCAATCAAACTGTTGAGGATATTTCGAGCCACCTACAAGTTGCAAGTACAATCTTAAATATTATTTCGTTTTCCGACGATTACTCCAGATCGACTGCATCGAACATGATGTGGTTTAAAGATACTGGACGTTGTTCAGCTGAATCGACCGAACTTTTCTTGAAAGGTGTTTTATTACACGGAGCTAATGCCGCTACAGATGTTGTAATTGTAAGAACTTTTCTTATTGTTAATGCAGCCGCACTAGGTATAGCCGCACCAGCGGCAGCCGCTAACTCAGACGCTACAAAAGTCTCACTTACTGCAGCTTGTAATAATATTGGTATAGCACCACCAGCTGCAGGTGCGGACGGCGTTGCAATGTTAGATTTAATCAATAACACAATTAGCGTAAAAAATCCACGTAACAATGAAGGTTTTGCTAGAAGAAAAGAACTTGCAGAAGGATCACGTCAAATTACAATATTGCTGCCATTAAGTATAATATTTGGCTTTTGTCGCGATTACAACAAAGTATTTCGTGGAGTTAAACATACACTTATTTTAGATCGAGCAGAATAAAACGACTGCCTGTTTAGGTCAGGCGGAGCTGATGTACAATTTATCATAAATAAACTTGCGCTATGGATGCCACGAATAACTCCGTCAATCGATAAAATGTCCGATTTAAACAGTATACTCGATAAACATACAAACAGAATTTATTTTCAGCAACATAAAATATATCAAACAACAGTTCCAAATACTACCGACTACACATGGCGAGTTATAACAACATCAAGTGAACAACTGCCGAGGCAATTATTTGTTGCATTTCAACAGCAAGCGCGACGTGGTAACCAACAACAAAATAATGCGATATTTGATAACGCTGATGTTAGACGAATACTAAATTCGAAACAATATCCAGAACGAGCGATAGAATGTAATTTTGCAGATGACGCTAATAAAAATATTACTAGACCTTACATGTATCTACTCGACGCAGTGCAAAAATATCAGGACGTTGGAGATGGATCTCAGATATCGACAGAGGAATTTCGTACATTTTATCCAATATTTTATTTTGATGTTAGTAAACATAGCAAGCGAGCTGTCGACTCAACATCTAATATTGAAATTACTTGGACACTCGGAGCAGTTCCTGTGGCACAGTTATACGTATACGCGCTAGTGATCAGTGACAGATTTATTACGATTGATTCTGTTGGAGGTAAAATGACAGTACAAGTTTAAAAATTACTAGTAATTTTGCAAGTTTGAACAAACTTTGAGTTTAATCTGTAATTTTAATATAAGATGACAAAATATATTGTAAAAGAAATATATTTGACTGATGGTCAAGTTAAAAAATTAGCAGCTGCTGTTGCAAAGCAGAGGCAGGTATCATTAAAAATCAACCCTGACATTTCCAAGGGTATTGTAACAAAATTAATGTTAACCAAAAAACAAGTAAACAGGTACGATCGTAAAAAAAAAAACCTTTTTTTTTAAATTTAAGTGCCGCACAAATAACAGCGATGGCAAAACAAGGTGGTTTCTTTGGTCCGGCATTATCAGTGATAGCCAGAACGTTATTACCTAAAATTTTGCCGGTATTAGGTACATTAGGACTAGCAGCAGCGTCTGGAGCAATATCTTGAGCAACGAAAAAAGCAGTTGAAGGTCATGGTATCATTCGCGGCAGTGGAATAAAAATAAAAAAAAAGTCTAAAGATAAATTGTAAATGTCGATGGTAACAAAATTATCAATTTTGTAAGTTTAATTTTATTTGACTGATAAATATAATGCTACAACGAAAAACAAAATCGTCGGAAAAATAGGAAAACAAAGCGTCCTCGAACAAAACAAGGAGGATTTCTTCCTTTACTTATGGCGGGATTAGCGGGAAGTATTCTTCCGGGCCTACTAGAAATCGGACGTGGCCTAACATTGCCGGGAACACGCCCCCCCCCCCCCGCTAAGTAACTTTGATATACTTAATAAGCTAAAACAAGTAAACAATTTCCACGGAGTTTATTCTAAGGATGAACTTACTAATATCACAGGTGGTTCCTGCGTGATAAATATACAAGATTTCAACGATGGATCTGGTACACATTGGTTAGCAGTTTATGATAACAATTATTTTGATTCATTTGTACTTCCTTAGAGCGACGCAATAAAAAATATATAAACAAAAAAATATAAAATAATATACTATTCGTCCAATCAACTTCAACCTGTTGGAACTTCTGCCTGTGGATATTATTGTATAATGTTCATTAAACAAATGTCTCAGCCTAAATTAAATTTTTTAAAATTTATTTTACAGTTTGACAAGCATCCTTCTCACGCTAATGATGAGATTGCAATTAATTTTTGTAAATCTCTCTAAAGCTTACTAGTAATTTTATCTAAACTTACAAATATATAATGTTAACATATTGTCTCAAATGTAAAACTAAAACAGAAAATATCAATGAAACAACAGAAAAAACAAAGAACAATAGAACGATGCTGAAAATTCTTTGCGCAATTTGTGGAAAAAGAAAAAGTATGTTTTTAAAGAAATTATCCCCAGCGATAAAGTCGTTGGATGCTGGTTGCCCTGACGTTATTTTAGTAGATGACTAATTAATAGAATGAGATGCAAGTGTGATTGTGATAGAGATTTATGTCTTGAGCAAAATAAAATTGTCACATACTGTCAACAATGCAACAACAGAGAAATAATAGGAACAGGTATAGACATACATAAAGTACTTGGCAAAATGCCAAAACCAAAAGGAGGCTGGACATTGCCAGGCCATAAATATACTGGACCTTATAATCCTCTTGATAAACAACTAGATGAAAATGATAATCCATTGCCAGGACAAGAGCCTTACAATCAAGTTGATGAAATAGCAATGCGCCATGATATCTGCTACAGGGCAACGAGCAAGATAAGGCTGGTTGTGATAAAGTAATGTTAGACGAACTTCGTGATATGAAACCGACAAATATGCGAGAACGTATTGAAAGAAGGCTGGTGCAGGGTTTTATTGGAGCAAAATATAAATTGGGACTCGGTGAAGAATTGTATGATGATCTTGCAGCTGAATTACACAAACATAAAGTTGTCGCAAATGCTGTTGATGACATCTGGGCAATAGATTTAGTAGATGTATCAAATCTAGATGAATTTAATGATAATAAGAAATACTTATTTAATGTTATAGATATTTTTAGCAAATATGCTTTTAGTGTTCCAGTTTCAGACAAGACAGGAACGTCAATAACTGACGCGTTAAAACAGGTTATCGTTAGTACAGAAAGAAAACCAAATAGAATCTGGACCGATCACGGAGCGGAGCTTTTCAATAAAAAGTTCGAGCAGTTTTTGCTCCAAAATAATATCAAAAAATATATTACAGAGAAAGAGGGTAAAAGCGTTGTCGTCGAGCGATTTAATCGCACGCTAAACGAAAAAATACACAAATATTTGACAGCTAAAAATACGAGTAAATATATTGACAATTTAAAAAACATTGTTGATGAATATAATAACACGAAGCACCAAACCACCAAAATATCGCCAAACGACGCAATAAAAAATCCAATATTAGCAAATGAAAACATGTACCGCAGACATAAATTTAAAGTTGGTGATAAAGTTAGAATTTCTTTGACGAAAAAAACATTTGAAAAAGGATTTACTCCAAACTGGAGCGAAGAAGTATTTGTTGTTGACAAAGTACTTTTAACAATACCTGTAACATACTCGTTAAAAGATTTATTAGGTGAACCTATAACTGGCAGTTTTTACGAGCAGGAACTTCAGAAAACTGAACAAGATGTTTTCGTTATCGGAAACGTTATTAGGAAAAAAGGCAATAAAAGTTTAGTTAAGTGGCGCGGGTATAGCGATAAATTTAATAGCTGGGTACCAACTAAGTGGATCCAATAATGTTATTATAAATTTGTTCGTATTTCACAAGTACGGATTTACATTTGATAGTTTTACATAACGAAATTAAATGCAATTTTCTTGCATCATCAACTGGCATTAAATTGAATATTTTAGCAAAAATAAAATCGTATTTTATGCTCCTTTGCTGGCCAGTTATTTTTAGATTTAAAAACGGTTTGATAAGCTGCCAAAATATTTGTTGTTCGGCAACAGTAAAATTAAATTTTATTATTTTTTTTAGCAATGTGATACTTAACATTATATCGTCCAGTTGTTGGTCTGCTGTAATTTTTTCTGTCGGAGACGGCGACTATCTCATCTTCATCGTCATTATTAAATAAAATATCATCTTCGCTATAGCTAGCAAATTTGTCTATTATATCGTTAGTGATTGTAATATTGTCTGCGACTTTGTCGTTAGTGATTGTATCACTTGCGATTGTATCTTCCGAATATATATCAGCAAGTCTTTTCATCAAGTTCATATTATAATATACTTTTATCTAATTTATTGTTATAGGATGACTAACGAGGTAAAATATCACCAAAAAGTTAATATATTAAATTATAACGAACTAGCTGAAGCAGTGAGATAATGTCTGTTAGGGTATAATTCTTATTCTGTCGATGTTATTGTTACGCAAGGCGAAAATGATAGGATATTGCTAACAGCAGCAGAAAAAAATAAACTTAACAATAGCGCAATAATGACGCTGAAATTTGATAAAGATGATATTATAGCGTTTGCTCATAATTGCTTAACCAAAAAGGAGCTAGCAAATATATTTAATCATCGTATCTAAAGATAATCCAAGCATCGTATTCGCTTGAAAAAGCTGATCTTATTATTCTATCGGCAACAAATTTTACTACCCTGGGATTTATCTTGTAGTATTGAGCAGCAGATGAGATTGAAGGAAATTTGATTTCCTCATCTGTTTCGAGATTAAATGAAACAACAAGTTTTACCGGACATCTAAAATTAATACCACCACCTCGTCCTTTTCTCACATTTTCCTGTTGGGTAACTAGTTCTAAATTTTCCATTCGATTGTCAGTCTTTACGTTATTGATGTGATTAATAACCAAACCATTAGGTATAGATCTGTTAAACGTCTCGTAAACAAAACG
>JAECUM010017033.1:0-67012 GCA_016617855.1 Megalonaias nervosa | reverse complement strand
GTTAAAATACCTGAGAGAACTTAATCAGACTTCTTTAGCCAAACCCAAGAGAAAGACACCTTCACGATCCTAGACCTCTACACCTTCTACGACTAAGCAAACGTTAACCTCCACCACTGATACGGCATCAGCAACAGTCACTACTATTACTATCATAGCAGCAGCAGAATTTGAACTTGTCCATAGAAAAGGTTTAAGACAGTTACATCTGATGAAATAAAGTCCATAAGTGTTTGTGGTATTTCAAAAACTCTAACGGTCCTTTTCAGAGCCACCTATACCTCTGAGAAAAGAGATGCTGCTCAATAATTGCCAAATCAAATAACACTTAATAATAAAATATGTTCTTGTATGAGTGTATGAAGATCTTCTCCAAACTTATAAAAAAGATTAAGACAAAGAAACACTTGTTTTTGTCTTAGTCTATTTTCTTTGAATAGGACAAAAATCCATTTTCTCTCTCTCTTTCTTTCTTTCTTTTTTTTTCTTTCTCTCTTGTTTGAATGTCTTTCTTTCTTTCTTCCTTGTTTGTATTTCTTGACTAGCATGGATTCCTCTTCTTCAGTTTCTTCTCCTTGTCTCGCCTTCTTGAATAAATTTGCTAGTAAGGGTTCTTCTTCTGTTTCTGCTGAACGCTCCTGCTCTTGCTTGATATCTTTTTTCTTGGGACACTATCAAGACCAATGCCTTTTTCATGACATTGATAATAGGTATATTTACTTTTATTTCCCTTTCCTCCTGTCTTAGTGATTTTGTTTTTGTTTTTTTTCGCGATGTGGGCATTCTGGAGCCCAATGTCCTTTCTCCTGGCATACATAGCGGGTATCCTGACTTTTATCTCGAGTGGAGTAGTCCAAAGTCTTACTGGAAGCGTACTTTCGAATGACTGTAACTCTCTGACAAGAAGTGTGATCTGGCTTGACTCTTCAATCTTCACAGCTTAAAATCTGATTGAATGTATTCTCTTCGGGCGAGGGTTCTCTCTCATTATATATTGGGAAACAATGTGTACCCTAGTCAAATAAAATTTTGAATCAAGAGGAAAACATCAGACCCTTCCAATGAGAAACCAGAAGCCAAGAGACGACGACGACTTTCAGTATTACATCATATGCTAAGTGAAGTATTAGAACAAATTCATGCAAGCGATTTTGAAGATGACACGAGTGGTTCTGAGCCAATACCATGTACATCCAGTACAAGAGCAACAGAATCAAGATCAGCCAAGGAAGAAAGTTATGGAGCTCCTGAATATTATTTTTACATTCGATCTACTAAAAATGAAATCCATAAACTTTACAGGGACGGCTTACACACATGCCGTACAATTTGAAGAGTTAAACTCTCAAGTTATACTCGATAAAGAAGCGAGTATCATTACAGTTTTAGAAGTCATTATTAAAGGCATTAAACAACAGTGCCTAGTAAAAGATGACGATTGTTTGAGACACACATTTACTCACGACAGTTTGAAATCTCCTGTTTGGATCGAGTTTAGTACGCCTACATCATTAACTTCAAAAAATCTTGATAAAATTCAACGTGTCAACAATTGAACGATGAGTTTGAAATCACCAATAGAAACGTCGCTCTTCATATGACGCATGTTTCACTTCTTTATTGTTTGATCAACTTCGATGTATCATTCAGATTGACAACCACGACGACCAAACGTACTTAGCACGTGCCATCGTAGAACCTTTGCCGAGATGTACAATGCAGTAGCGACAGATTGGAAGCGACTATGGGAGAGCATTAAAACATCGCCCAGAGTTACAAAACAAAGAGAAGCAGAACTCCTTTTACAACAAGCAGGTATTTCCAAAGAAACCGTGTGTGGAGTTTTTGAAATGCAGAAACTTCACCACGTGTTGGCACCTAGTTATACGTTGAAAGAATACTGTCAAGTTGTTCGTGGAGCTCTCGCGTTTCGAGAACCTGCTCATTATTTCGATGCTAGTATAATTATCACAGGTTTTGTCGAACACAGCATTGCGACAAATGTGACCTGGCATTTACCAGTCGGGAGCAACATATTCATTATGGAGGTAGACGTGACTATTTAGCTCCGAATCCATGCATTCCAGACGATCAAAAAAGAAATTCTCTTCTTGCTAGTGAATATTCATCAGTCCAGCTTCTTAAGAAGAACATCGTATATAAAAAATTCAAACAACAGAAAAGTGGTTGCGAATTGTAGAAAGCGTATTCCACTAGCATATTGATGGTAGTTCCCATAACGCAGGACGTCCTCTTCGCTCCAAACGTCGTGGGATCAAAAATCCATTATGCAAAATCAGTAAGAAATATTTTTTCAGGTCCTCCTGGAATTACACTATAATATGAACAGTGAATGCAAAATGTTTTTGAATGCATTTGCAACAAAAAAAATGAGAGAAGTAAATTCAAGTCCCTTGTGAGCATTCAACGTCCAAACAGACAAATCATTAAATTCCTATTACTATTCTTGTTCATTTAACACCTCCTCGAGTTCATTGTTATATCTTTGAATGTAACACTGGTGATTAAAATCCAAAAATTAACATATTTTCATTTCAGGACAAACGTATAATATTGGTTATTCGTTCGAACAAGCTGCCCACAGTCATGGCTTACAATTTCTGAGGATGCGAATGACAATTTCTTTTGAAATATTGTTCAGAATAAAGTAACGAATTTCCTTGCAATGTTTAGAACGGAACCAAAATTATTTATATGAGAGTGGGAAACGCAGGTTTAAAGATTCCATAAGTTACTTGTCTATTCCTTTGAGCATAATGCCTAAATCGTTTGTAAAGACAATGGGTTTTTCTTGTGCTATTATAATACCAAAATTAAGCAAAACGTTGTGCTCCAGCATTTGCCTGAATCTCGCTACCACGACGACATGCATATAGAACAACGAGAAGAATTTTACGCTTGTTGCCACCAGTTCCACTCTTAGGACCCTTTTGATTTTAGAAAAGAAATGTTGAAATATTATCGATCCAATGTATACATTTTACGACGGCGTTATGGAAAGTTTCGACAATTATTTGTGGATCACGGAGGTGTAGATCTAATAAAGGAAGTATTTATCTTTGCCAAAGTGTGATGATTAGTCTTCTAGAAAACCATTTAGCAATCATACCACTTCAGTTTTATCTCTATGTTAGGTGTCAATATTCATCCAAAGTTTTGTTCTTGCTCCATTACTGGTATGAAAGTCAAGATAGTTGGATACAACATGTAGAAACGAAGAGAAAAGAAAACTGGAAGTCTTTTGTGGAAGGATGGGATTTAGAAAATCCACAGATTGTGTACGAATTTCAAACATATTTATTTCACGGATGACCTACCTGTTTTAATCAAAGAGACCTGAAAAATCCTTTCTCAGAGTTAAGCATTGAATGTTGTACGACCAAACACATCAACAACAACAGAGCTTAGAAAGTTAAGG
Organism: Megalonaias nervosa; assembly: GCA_016617855.1. NCBI lineage: Eukaryota > Metazoa > Mollusca > Bivalvia > Unionida > Unionidae > Megalonaias > Megalonaias nervosa. The sequence goes on along the minus strand of JAECUM010017033.1, from coordinate 63,573 downwards.
ATACCAAGTGACAGAAAGAAAGGAATCAGACTACGATCGACGTTTCAAAAACAATCGAATTGCCGAGGTAGCCATTGAATCGTAAATTCACGCCATACGCGTTACGAAGTAAACGAATCTCATGGAGAACATATCTCATATATCAATACGTGATCATTGTATCATTAGATGTACAAATGTTTTGGATTACCAACCGGTCACCCTAAAAGTCTAACAGAATACATTCGCAAACATGGAACGTTGCCCCCGACGAACTTGTACCATCCTGTTTTACCTCATCATTGACATAAAAAAACCCCTGTTTCTGTTATGCTGAAAGTAAGCTAAAATATGAAATCAATACTGGCATTGTCGCCACAATTATCAAGAACGAGCCTGACAGGAACGTGGGTAAGGGTCGAATTGTTTCATGTTCTCAAATGCTGATACCGCTTGTTAAAAGTGTACGAAATTTGGCACTTTCTTATTACAGAGCAATGCCAACAAGATGACGACGAATTAAATGAAAGACTGTTCTCTGGCTACATCAACGAATTTTTTTAATTGAAGCAAGAAGCTAGTGACTATCCTTCATCGTGTCGGACTAAAAGAGATAAAGAGGCATTCAAAGAACGGTAATGATCCCTAGAAGGCTTTACTATGGAACAATTGGAAAAGAACGACTAAAAACGATTATTTGTATGGAACAATCAGAAAAGAACGAAAGAAAACGATTATTTGCATAAGTCATGTTGATTGTATGTGGGGAAAGCTAGCTCCATTTTCGATATTCTGATATTTCCAAAGACGGAATACTTGGTAGATCGAAGTCGATACTTTCAACTCGTCGAAGATGAAGTTAAACTAACTAAACACGTGGACATCATATGTGAAGATTTGATCTTGGTGGATTACGTTGAAGTCGCAGAGTTTGCAATACTGTCGAGTTTGTTAATGTTATGATTACATCGTATGTGACAGCTGATGCCCTTTTAAAATTGCATACTGTCTTGGAATCTTTAGCAGATCGAGTCCTTTACTTTGACACCGATAGTTGCGGGTACATCAATCACCGTGAAAGCTATCACCCACGCACTGAAGACGAACGTTAGGAGTTTGGACAGGTGAACATACTGAAATATTAAGGTTATCAGTATCGAGACCAACAAGGACAAATTCATGCTAAATGGAAAGTGAAACGGCTGACACGGAACCATCTCTCCAGTGAAATAGTCAACTTTGACGAGAGTGCATAAAGTCAGAACAAGATCTGAAATTTCGCGTGAAAATGCTGGATCTTCACAGAATTGTACGTTCTCAAAATCACCCAAAATCGTTTCAGTCAAACCTTCGAAAAAGTATATCAGAGCGTCTACCGGAAAGAAAATGAACTCCCCGACCACAACACGCTACCATACAGGCACACTGAGATCTTTTATAGAAAAGGAGAGGGTTCCAAAACAGAAATAGTATTGTGACCAGAGACACTAACTGAGATTCATGAATTCGAGAAAGCGATGGTGTGGTAAACCTACTGCAGCAATATATTGCAGCAATATATTCTCTTGGTAGGCCATGATTATGTTCATGGATGCCTTAGAAGAGAGAACTAGTAGTTTACTTTTGGAACTGTGACAACGTATTTACAGATACCTTTTACAGAATAGAGTGAAACGAAAAGTACAAATTGCATCCATTAGGACATAAGCGTTGTAACCATCGGTATCTGAATGCTATAAAAAGCTGATTAGTTTGAAGATGTTTAATGGTCAGGCATCGACCAACGACTACCAGCCTCCTGTAAGATTTTAAATGTCACGACTTCTACCGACAACGCTGCAGTGATTATCAGAATTCCAACGAACAATGTCCAGAAAAAGGTTGAAACTTACAGGAATATGAAACGTTTGCAACAAGTATCACTTCGAAACGAAATTTCTCGTTCATGATTTGTGATGTTTGGTGAAATAATGACTAAATTTCATCAAAATTCTTTCCCAGGATATTCCATTTATCGCACGTGTGAAACGTTCAGCACAAAGACATTCCTGTAAATGACTAGCACAGAATAGCACGTTCAGAATCTACCACTGGAATTGCGTGAGCGAATTTACAGATAACTTGTCAGGAATCAAGTGAAAAGAGAAGAACTCTTGCACCCGAAATGGCATTCACGTTTTAATCATTGATATCGGAATGCTGTGAGAAGACTGATTACTTTGAAAATGTTTAAACTGTCAAACATTGATAAACTGCGATGACGTTACGAGACTTACCATACCACGACTTTTGTCATCAGTACTGCACCAAATTCCGTGGCAGGAATTCAACGAGAGTGTTCAAGATCTAGTGCATTACCAAGTACAGTTGAAAGACCAGATTCCAGAAAACGACACGAGCCCATTGAATTTTGTACGACTTTGTAGTGTGTGTGTGTGTGTGTGTGTGTGTGTGTGTGTGTGTGTGTTTTAGTGACTACATTCCTTGGATTTCGTTTACTAGAACATAAGCTGTGACTGCATGAACAGTAAGTAGTACATCCTGAAAAGACAAGATCATCAAAACTTTATATGTGCACCAAGAACTCATTGTGTTAAAAGTGTTGCGAATAATGATGAAAACGAAAAGTGTACCTCCGTGTGATGACGACATTGGTCGTATTTTGTCAACTCTTCATACAAGAACAGTGTATAGCCAGTTGGCTACATAAACAGATTTAAAACTGGAAGGATGTTGGTGACTGGAGAAGTCTTGAATTTGATGCCTGGATACAAGAGGTGACTGATTATGCCAAACACACTGTCTGTGACTGATAAAAATTGAACAAACGAAATTGACGTAGAGCCAATGGGAGATAAGCCAGAAAGTGAAAGTGGAACTAAACCCTATTTTAATGGAGAAAAATACCTATATTTCCTTAGGACCAATAAAGAATCATGACTTAGAAATAGCGAGAGATGAACCAGAAAAGGAAGAAATACTAAGAACTCATTAAAAGTTGTATTGTACAAAGAATGAAATGAGAGTTTGGAACCGATTAACTCCAAAGAGACTGCAACGATGGAGACAGCGCGTTTACGTAAATTAAGTGTTGCAAAGATTTATAGAGAATGTTGTAATCTTAAATGTTTTTATTTGGCTTTGATGATTTTAATTTGCTCATTACTTGTGTATGGAGTGATTTATGCATTATTATGTGTTATTATAATTTATGCTTTATTATGTGGTTACGTGTTTGTGTGCCGCTGATCAAACAGAAAAAACAGCATGAACTTCATGTGTTTTTGAAATGTAAATATGTTGGGGTTTTATGTGTTACACTACCAAAGCTTGTATAAAATGTATATGTCCTGTGTCGTTGATAGAATCTCAGCATCATGAACGTGATTGTTATGGCTGCATTCTTCTTTCTCAAAGTGATTGACGAAAAGTCAGATCGTCAAAGCTGGGAGGCACAGTATATTTGCCATCCCTTTAGCATACTGATTGCAGCACCAAATGGTTCAAGCTAAACAGATATTTTCAAATGAATGATCGAACACAAATCAAACTTGTTCAATCGCCTTCCACAATGTATTGTACGGTATCACAAAGAGTGGCTATCGACTTACACGTCACTGAGGGACAGTCAAGGAGAATCCATTTAGTTTGTAGATGGAACTCCTCGCGAAGATGTTTGCATCCTGTCTGACTTTAATCAAACAAATCTTGTCATCGTCGATGGCATGTTAGGGGAGCACGAAGAAAAAGTTAAACTTTGACCCACATGACAAGGACAACATCGCAATGCAAGTATTATTGACATTCTTAAGAATTTACTTCAACAAAATAAAGCTTGTCTCAATACACATTATGGGGTGTTGTTTAAAAGTTTGAGAGATAAATCTGAGGTTCAAGTCTTAGTCAAATAGTGAGGAACGCCCTGGCCAAATTATGCATCACCACATAGGTATTAATTTATCGATTTAAAACTTACGATTCCCTAATTTCATATTTAGTGTGGATTTGTTTCACGATTGGTGTCAAGAATGAGAGCTAGTAGTCATTTAAATCTAACCTTCCTCGCTTTTGTCTGCCCAAAAGAAACTACAAAAGAATATCATTAACTTCCTTTCTTGTCTTGTATTCAACATGACGTCCTTTCAATCTCATCTTCTTAACTAACAAAGTTCACAACATCATCGTCGTTTACGTCCAAAGAAACCAAATTCCATAAGAGGGGAAGAAAGGGAATCCCTCCTCGTTTAGCCAAACATTGGGATGTTTTGTCAGTACTGGCCAAAATCAATAGTCAGGTGCCATAACACACCATTCAAGAATCACCACAAGAGATCTTCGATATCATGTGTGAATATTGTTTGCAAGTTTTGAAGGGTATGGTGAGTCAAGAAAGAGTAACCGAGAAGGTGGATGTTTGGATGGGCATGAGCAATCAGTTGCAAAATATATATCTGATCCTGTCCGACCTGTGAGGCCTAGGCGGACTGGTAACCTTTGTCGTCAACGGGACACTGGTATGCCCAGTTACACTGGTGCAGACGTGTTACTAGACGGGACATATGGTACTAAATTACAGCGATTCCTCGAGCTGTAGCCATATTATCCTACTATGAGCATTTGTGTTGTTTCAGAATTAATATTTGTAGTGGGCTTATCTAGATCGGCCGATATATATATATATATATATATATATATATATATATATATATATATATATATATATATATATATATATATATATATATGTGTGTGTGTGTGTGTGTGTGTGTGTGTGTGAGAGAGAGAGAGAGAGAGAGAGAGAGAAGCAGCAGCAGCTGTTCCTTCCTCGTATTTAATACCGATGTCACAGACCGAGTTTAGCTATGTCTCAAATTCCCGTTTCATTACTTGGCTAATTCTGTGCGAATCGTTCGCTTTCTATACATTTGATATGTAATGCTGGATGCGCTCAGAAATAGGCAAAGAATTAAAAGCGAATTTCATATTAAAGAAAACCGGTTTAACCAGTCTTTGTTATTTACGTGTCATAATTTATTATAATTATACAATGATTAATTGAATCATTACAAATTAGATTGTAAGCGTGGATGTTTATCCCCATGACATATATCATATATAAACGATAAGTGTGGTTTGTATGAAGTTTTAAATCTATTCTGTTTAATGCCCATAAATATTCCCCACTTTGATCTGTCATTATCTCTACACGGACAATTACACTCTAATAAATGGTGAACTGCACTATTGTTGAAGATTTAAATTTTTAAGGCATTATAATTATCGTTTATCTTTGATACAATTTCTAGCTAAGACTGTTTTAGCTTTCGCTTGGAATTGTTTACATGAAACGCGAGCTGATTGATGGGATAAACCAACGTATATAACAACCGCTACTTTACATGTCAAGGCTCAAGACAAAATCATCACCTCCGAGAGAAGTACTGTCAAAACAAAGGCTCTTATTTATCTGTATTTGTTTAGAGTTATAGGCGAAAAACGTTGCTCTTTGTAGCTAACAGATGTTGCTCCACATTGCACTAATTGTTTTGACGTTCCGTGCTAGGCACGTGCGGTGTGGCGTATGTGACGGTATCAGTGGTATGTTGGGACTGGTTGCTGATCCAGATGATTGTTCGGTGTATCATATCTGTTACAACAAACAGGCATTACGTCTTGAGTGTGGACCTAGTAACGGTGATACTGTGTTCGATCCTGTCACAAATACTTGTGTTCAGCGGGGTTCCAGATTTGATACATGTAAGTATTTTATATGCATCCAGCCGTCTGATTATCTATTTCTCTTTCTATATGTTTACATGGCACTCACCCAGCCATTCCACAAATTTTTTGAATCGTTAGAATTGCAATCATTTGTGACGGACTTCTTCGAACTCCAGTTATGGTAGTTTTATGCTCGGTTCTTGTCGCATTTATTTTCTGCTTCGCTAAAAACTGCGCGCCATAAATTGTCAGATTCAGAGACTAATGAGTTTGATGATCAGTGATGTCTTCTCATAATGACTGGCTATCCGACCATCTGACTGGTTCAGCTTGTTGTTACCTCATAGAAGTTTTGTCTGATTATATTTTGATAAAATTTGTTATAGGCTTATGCCATCAAGATGAGACGGATTATGAGCATCAAGTGCGTTTATTAATTGGCTGCTCTTGATTCTGTTTGACTAAACTTGTCAAAGGCAAACTTCCCCAAGGGTCAGTCTAAACATCCCCATCCTCGAGGATAATTGCACCTTACTGGGATCTGATTGGCTATTTGGTTAAATAGGTGTTAGATTTTCACACAATACTTGACACGAGTTGATAAGAAAGCTTCACCTGCTTGGCCAGTATTGTCTTTTCTTGTCCTACATGTCAGTTTCGGAGCAGAGTCTTTTGCTCTCAAACATTTAGTTTGATTTTTGAACGGATTTTACTTAGCCTCTACTAAACATCGATGATTGTATCACAAAGATCTCATGTAAGTTCTGTTGTGAGCTAGAATTAGATACTTACATTAATGAAGTATTCAGACATCTGATTGTTTTGCTATAAAGAGATACAGCACACGCATCATGTACGGAAAATCCACGTTCCCACGGTGGACCATAATCCTTTTCACGCTGTCAGTCACGGACTGGAAGCAGTGCGGATTAAGGTAGTGCGGGGCCTGTAGCATATGTAATAAGGGGGCCCTAAATTAAAAAATGAAAAAAAATAAATATTAAAACTCAAATTGTTAACTTGCATAGTAAAGTAATTGTATTTTTTCATTTGTTATACAGCCAGATAATACGACAAATATGTCTGATATTTCAGTAATAGTATTATATACATGTAGGTAATTGACAGCTTGAAAGCATTTAACGCGGAGCCTTTGAAAGTGTGGGGCCCGTAGCATATACTACTTTTGCTACGAGGATAATCCGGCACTCACTGGAAGGACGTAGTGGCCATCGTGGGTTGACCGCGTGGTGGCTTGTAGGAGATGGATTAAGTTTTATTGTTGTTGTTGTTGTGGGGCTTAACGCCATTTTTCAGCACACGATAGGCTATACATGGCGCCCAGCATTAATAGTGGAGGAAGAAACCGGGAAATCCCCGGAAAGAACCACCGACCCACGAGAAGCTACTGGCAAGCTTTCTCACATATCCACATTCGCCGAATCCTAGACTCGAACCCAAGCAGACAGAGGTGAGATGGCAGTGATCCGTAACGGAGAGCGCTTTAGACCACTCGGCCACTCGGGGCCCCCTTAAGTTTTATTGACTTAGTTAGATGTCACAGCAATATAATTATATAGTCAACAGCGCGTGGAACATAGCTGTTAACTCAGCTGTTATACATAATGCAGGTTGCTCTATTTCAGTTGTACACAATGCTATTTAATATTCAAAGACTCTCCCACTAAAATGCAGTCACATAGTGTATTGCGAGAGATTCAAGATTTCCAAGCACAGAATGTTGACACAGTTTAAGTGTTTCACAAAATATGCAATTTAATTATAGTAATTTTAATATGAGAGAGAGATTATGCATGTAAACCCACCCACCCCAACACACACACATACACACAAAGGAAAAGAAGTCGTACGTAAGTATTAGCGGGTTTCATTCTGCCAGTGACGTTTAAATTGTGTGTTTAAGATGTTCCCACACAATGAAATATACACAGGGCTATCGATCGTGTTTACTACCTGCGACCCAAATGTACATGTCCATGCGACACATTTCCTCGGGAACTAGACACGTGTTTACATTTAGCATTTGTCTGTAGTACCTACGCTCTGTGAAGCACGTGATGCCGCAGCTTAACAAATACTTAACATTTCTGGTTTGGTCATCTGATGAGTTTATATGTAATATTACAAAATGGAGAAGTGAAAGTGATAAAAAAAAGTGTAATCACTTAAATATTTTCAGTAGGAAATAAAATTGTGTGTATTATTTTCAATAATGCAGATGAAAATCTGGTACGTTACATTCTTCCGAACTATATCACAATGACTGCAGTAGCAGTTAGTTTCTCCAGTGTATGAATGTTCATCTTTGGCACTTCAACGTAAATGTATGCGGCGCCGTAACGGACAAAAGCTGGTCCAATGAGAAAGTTGCAGTTGAAATTTTTGTGTCATATGTCAAGAAATCCAATATTACGTGTTGGATCAAATTGCGTGACCTTAAAGTTCCATTTTCTAGATTGAGATTTTAGATTTTATATGTTGAATTATACAGTGGTGGTTGAAAGTTCTATTTCCTATGTCGACGTTTTACAGTGTATATTTTGAATTACACAGCGGTGGTTGAAATTTCAATATCATATGTCGAGAATCCCTAATTCACACGTTGTATGCAACTGTTTGTGATGAAAGTTCCATTTCGGTATTTAGATCTGTTGAATTTAACAGCAATGAGAAGTAGCCTCCTTTTTCAAAAATAACGGGGTCCTTTCACGAAAGCGACCTCTAGCGAAGAAATTCATAGTAATTCCCGACATGTGAATGGTAGCTTTCAAACTGTAAATGCATGAAATGTAATGGCGCCTCATAACTGAATACACGAATGACATATCTTAATACTCGATATTATTTTGCGTTGTTAAAGCGGACATTGTGTAATGTTAATTTTAACACGAACACAACTTTTCACCATATAAAAATAGCAATTCTGACAAGCACAATAAAATGTCCAACCACCGCCGTGTAATTCAACAGATACGATTTAAAAACTCAACATACGAAATGTAACTTTCAGCACAATCAATATGATTCAACATGTTAAATTGAAACTCTCGACATATGACATTAAAATTTCAACAACTGCCGTGTAATTCAGAAGATACGATCTAAAAACTCAACATTGGACATCGAATTTTCAACCAGTGCTGTGTAATTCAACAGATGAAATCTAAATACTCAACATATGAAATGAACTTTCAACATAAACTCTCTGAACCAATACGTAAATTAGGAATTCTCGACGTATGACATTGAAATTTCAACCACCGCCGTGTAATTCAAACGACACAATCTAAAACCTCGACATAGAAAATATAACTTTCAACCATTACTTTTTAATTCAACAGATAAAATCTAGAATCTCGAGTAGAAAATGGAACTCTAAGGACAAGCATGTTTGATACAACACGTGAAATTGGAATTCTGGACTTATGACATTAAAATTTCAACGGCGACGTTCTGATTGTATCAGATTTTGTCCGCTACGGCGCCTCATAGAAATGTCTACTATTATTCATCTTGGTTGCTTTGTGGGTATCTGCGGTAGATACGATTTACTGCACAATAAATGTACTCCAGTTTTTCACGGATGATTCATTAAAGCTTTGTCTAACTGGAATTTCTTCTTGTGGATGCCTTTTTAACCCCGTTGTTTAACTTGTACGCTTAATACATCATATTTATCAATAAGGCATTGTATATTGACAGAAATGGCTAAATTACGTGTTTGCCAAGACTATGAAATATACCTTTAATTACACAGATTGTTATTAATGTGGCTTCGTATTTTTCACGGCTTTAAATAGGTATCCCTTGAAAAATTCCGTACTGGAGATGGAAGAAGTTCTGGCTCCAAATGTTGTAGATCCCTATTTTTCCTGTTCATCTTGAACCGTTCCTATTATTTCTAAAGTCGTCCCAAATGTTAATGCAGTAATGCTCACTCATTCGACTTTCGGTCTATTAAATTTCAGAAACATTAAGTTGGTACATGTTAATTATGACCAGATTCGACAATAGATAATAAGAAAATAAGAAAAGAACACTGCTAGCAGGTCAATAATGCAATTTATTATATAATTCTTGCTAAATAAAACAAACGACTGCACAGCCATGTAATTTACCTATTTACATATTTCAAATAAAGAGCGGAATAAATTTTATTTCTAAATTTTGTCAGTAGATGAACTCCAAATTGAAGATAAATGTAACACATTTAAAGAATACATCCTCTTAAATTATCAACGCTGTTTCCAAGTTGATGACGTAAGCTAAGGATGACATCGATTAAAAGTTATGGTGCATATTCTCTCTCTCTCTCTCTCTCTCTCTCTCTCTCTCGTTCTACGAAGCACTTGATGCCGCATTCCATAACGAACAGCTTAAGAGATACACTTAGGATTGCTGGTTTGGTCATGTAATATTACCAAATGGACGTTGGGAAGTGATGAAAAAAAGTGTAATCACTTAAATATTACGGTAGAAGATGGATTTGTACGTGTTATTTTCATCTAATGCAAATTTTATTTATTTGGTACACTACATTCTTTCAATCCACATGACAATTACTGCAAAAATGTAATCGAATGTCAAGCGAGTATTGTTTATCAGTTTAGTTATAAATTTGTTACATTTTGACCCAGTTACCCTCTTGGAGAAGTTGAGTGAATACAAAATAAAACATTTTGTCGCCCAGAACATGGATCCAAGTGCGTATTTGTAAATGGTTTAGTAACCATATTATGCAAATAATATGAACATACTGAAATTATACCTATAATCGCTCAAATGGCACTGAATCTTTTGGAAACAAAACTAAGCTTCGGCGAGTCACATGAACAAATTTGTGGACAGAAAAATAAAAAGCAGTAATGAACGATGGTATAAAGGTTGGGGCCAGTTAGTATGTGCTTATGTCTAAAAAAAAAAACCAAACAAAAAAAACAAAAAAAAAAAAAAAAAAACCTCCAAACGAACAAAAGAAAAAAAGCCAACTTTTTTCCTTATATTGCAGCTGCTGCTAATTTCTCAAGTACATCCATCATATCATCATCTTTTGCAATTTAGCAGAAATGCCTCCTATTATGCAAATGTAGTTACAAATGGGTATCTGCAGTAGATACAATTGTATTGTTTCTTATGTACAACATACCAAAGACTTACAAAAAATGGTACTAACAGCTGCCTCGCTTGGCGCTCAGCATTAAGAGGTTAGTGTTAGGACTGGTCGGCCTGGTGTCAGGATAATGTGACTGGGTGGGACATCATGCTACATGTCTGCGGCATGATGCCCAGTGCTAGACATCACTATAAACTGCCACACTGCAGACATCGTAGCGATATGACTGAAAAATTGTTAAAGCTACGTTAAAAATCATAATCACATCACATCACATCACATCTTATGTACAATAAAAAATAACCTCCAGTTTTGTATGTCGGTTTGATCTGAGCTTTATCTAAGTGGAATTTCTTCTTGTTCATACTTCTTGCCATCCCACCCCTCCACCTCGTTGTTTAACTTGTATGGTATTTAGACATAAGCTGTCTCATCGTATCTATCAATAATGCTCCGTAGATCGCCCGAAATGGTAAATCCACGTGTTTGAAAGACCTATAAAATCCATCTCTGATTGTTATTATTATGTGGCATTTTATTTATCTTTTCACGGCTTTGAACATAGATCCCTGGTAGAATTTCGTTAACTACATGAACTCTGAACTGCTTGAAATCTCTATCATTTCCTCTTTATTTTGAACTGTTCATATATATTCTAAGGTCGTCGCGAATATTATCACTTTCTTCACTTTGATTATTGTAGTAATGATCTTTCATTCGTTTTTAGTTTATTACATGTCTGGAGCTTTAAGTTTGTACATGTTAGTTATGACCAGATTCGACATCATATATAACAATAAATTAAGAAAAGCACATTAATACGCAAACATATCACAAATGAAACCATATTGCATTTATCAGTCAATATTATAAGTTCAAAATTCGTTTTTACAGGATCAACATGCAACATTTTGAAACGTTGGTGCTACAAATAAAATCGAAACTCAACACTTCCTGACAAGCCATTGTTAACAAATGTAGCGGCAGACTTCAAAGTGGCCGGTGATTGATGATAGATTCATGAAAAAGGTGACGAAGACAGTTACCTTGATCATTAAAATCACTTCGTTTATTGCATGAACAGCCACTGATAGAAAACAGACTTCAATACTTTGTGGACAAATTTAGCATATTAAAATTTTTATCATGCTTTCAAATAATCAGTTATTATCTATGTCTTCGGATAAAGGTATTTGTATACTCCAAAGTTTAGGAGTGCATCAAGGCCATTATACCTTTGTTTTCCAAATTAAGCTAATCGTCTAGTCTCTAATTGGGAAAATAATTATATTTAATTTTTCATATAACGTTAGAGAACGGTTTTACGCGGTAATATGAGAACTTGACATCAAATGCGTTTCTCAGTTTTTTTTACAAACTTAAATGTTTAGTTATTTAAGGTGTGTAGTTTTGTTACTTTTTTTGTCAGTACGTAATGTACATCCTGAAACTTCGAAGCGTCAGCGCGACTTTCCTGGACCACTCCGGTAGTCTAGTGGTTAGAGCGTCCGCTTCGGTTGTGGGAGGTCGCGGGTTCGAACACCGGCCGAGTCATACCAGAGATTTATAAAATTGGTACTAACAGCTGCCTCGCTAGGCTCTCAGCATTAAGGGAGGTCAGTGTTAGGAATGGTCGTCCTGGTTTCAGGATAATGTGACTGGGTGGGACATCATGCTGCATGTCTGCGGCACGATGCAAAAAGTGCTAGATATCACTATCAACTGTCATACTACAGACATCGTAGCGATATGACTGAAAAACACTGTTAAAGCTACGCTAAAAATCTAAATCAAACAAAACAAAAATAGCGACTGTCCTGACTGACAGATGTTGACTGGATGCAGTAAGCTGCAGTAACAGGCGTAGCGGCAGACTGAAAAGTAAAACACTCCTTAAGCCAGTGAGTGCCTGGTGAGCATGTAGAATTTATTAAAAAAAAAAGTGAGGACATAAATAACTTAGTTTTCTTCACTGAAATAGTTTTGTTAATTGCATGAATGGCCACTGATAGAGTAAAACAGCTAATACAGTGTAAAAAAAAGTCCATGCCTTTACAAAAATGCTATACTCTCGTATAAACAATGCTATTTTCAAAGTTTTAAGGTAAAAGTGCAGAAAACCCTTTTCTTGTAGAATCAACTTCAGAAGAATTATGACATACAAATCATAATGTTCTAGTGTTATTAATTGAACATGTCCGATATAAAATAGTACGGCGTTCGATTGTCATCTCTTTTCGAATTTTCTATGTATTACTGCTTTTATTAATTTATTAAAAGTGGGTGTTGGAAGTAATATACAAATAAGATAAGATAAGATAAGAATTCTTTATTTCAGACTACATAGTCCATACATCTAAATTAAAATACGGATATAAAGTAAAACATTGTAAACATAAAAGAACATATATATCATATTTACAAGTATACAGACACATCTACAACAATGGACTGTGCCCTGCATTGTTAAAAGGGAAACTATTTACAAATTATTAACCAGCACATAAAAGACTTTCATGAAATATCATTTATTGAAAAAGAACATCGAAGTTACTGCTTGATGCAGCACAAAATATGTAAATGCAATAATCTGTGGCTAAGGATAGTTTTTGGTGAAAACTTAAAAACTGTGTATTATTATTCACATTTGACAATATTCGTCCCCTGATGAAGTCCTTAATGCGAGGACAAAAGATTCAGGTTAGCTTTCTAGATTTATTTTGTATGTGATTTAAAAGTTAAAACGTTATCAGATATGTACCTAAGCAATTTCTTGTGATGTAATAAGTTACATTATGGACAGTGTGTGAAGGTATCGATGAAATTCAAAATCTCATTTTTCTACGTTCTACGCGTTCGTCTTTATGTATCCCTGGCAAGGCCACATAAAGATAAGAAGAAATATTACCACTGCAGAGTTAATACAAGTAAAGGTATGAAACTGACATATGCCATAGTCGGATTTACGCTGTCGGGGTTTCTCCCATTTGTTTGTTTAGAGTGTAGACTCGCTGAGGTAATACAATAGAAGAATGGAAATGTGCCATAAAACCCACTACGCCAGCAATAAAATCCACTATACTGAGTGGATTGCCACTATAATGGATGGAAAATCCACACGAATGGGTGGACTTCCACCACTTTCATAGTGGGCACTTAATCCCCTTGCCCTCTGTCCACGTCCACTGGATCATGGGTGCCCGCACATAGGGGCAAGTCTCCCCCATCCCGGATTTCACCTCTAAACATGTTTTGGCCTACATTCGTAAAGCTTAGTAGCTTGCGACTACATGTTTGCCCCCTCCCCCCCAAAAAAATAATTCTGCTGGTGCCCCTGCACCGGATTGCATGAGAAATCAGTAAAACACGATGCATGTACTGTACCCTTAAAAAAAAGTGGTTTCACGCAGAAAAGTAGTCTCCCTATTTAGTATTCCCGATCGCAATGAGCGAATTATTCTGCGGGTTCTCAATTGCAGTCGTCAGCTTTTTCTATCGTAAAAAAAGTCAGTAGACAACATTGTATGGTATAGTCGAACCCTTTATATAACAGTTTATCATATGCAGTTCGGCACATCGGCCGGGGAAAGATTGTACTTTTTTTTTTTTTTTTTTTTTTTTATTATAGCGTCCTTCAGTAAAAAGGAAATATATTTTTTTAATGTAAAACAGATGTTGCAACAACATGAAGATTAGCCTCATACATTCATTCGTAAATCGCTCACGTATAGCCATTCTCGCACCACCACCGGCTAATCCTTATACATCAGATAATCTGGTAATCCTGGTAACTGAGGTACGAGGATGAAGACAATGGTAGCACAAAAATGACATACAACCTAGATATGTTCCAGAACTCGGAGAACCTTTAATGGACAAACATCAACTTACAAATAAAAGAGTGATGAGAAGCCCATGGGACTATTATCCAGTCTATGTGACAAAGTTTAATTTGTGTGACGTATCAGACTAATTTATGTGAAAAAAGATCTCTGTAAATATGGATATTAAGTTTTGGGAAAGTAGGAAAAACTAATTTGTATCTCAGTTCTCGGCCTAAAGAAGTAAAGAAAATGCTTGTCCCAGCTCAGTCAAACACTTTAAACCAGTTTAACAACATTAAACAGGTTCTAACCACTTTAAACCGGTTTAGAAAAGCGGGCCAAATAAGATGCGAGCTATCACCAATTTTATATTGTAGACAAAAATAACTGACTCACCGTCCTAACTCATACGACCACCTCAGATTATCATTGTAACGAATTACTGCAAATTATACACGTGGTTTTGAACCTTGTTTTCCATGATCTTGATTTTCTACACGGCGTACAAATAACTAATCATTTTAGATTTTGCACACTGCGAGAAACCTGTCCATATGGTTTTCCGTCAATCTCTTGAAAGTTGGACAGCAAAACTTGAGCTTGATCGAAATCGTTTTAGTTGGCAAACATTGTTTACGCTGATGTGCGACAGATTTCGACAGATTAATTTCTAGTAAGTGAAAAAAAGCTGATGGTGCCAATCTATTTCTGCAATGCAAGCTATTACAATCTGATGTATATTTATATATTTATATTTATGTATATTTATTTTCTGTGCTTAATTAATTTCTGTATTTGAAGGTTGTGGATAGAGTTTCTGTATGCCTGACTGTTGTCATGATTCTGATTGAGAGTTGTGAATTGAGTTTTGCATACCTGACTTTCGTCTAGATTTTAAGTAGTATACAAGATGTTTACCAGAATCTGAGTTCAAGGATTAGTGGAATTTGCAATCGAATATTTTGGTTTTCCAGAACAATCTATTGCGTCGAGTTGCTTCAGCTTGCCAGACATTAGGATCTTTCTAAAGCATTGGTATCTTTAAAAAAAACAAAAGAAAAGTATTTTCATTCAGTACTTTGTAGGAAAGGAAATTTTGGATGATAATGCTTTAAGTTTGAATAGTTAGTCTGTCTCTGGTTTCGGTAAGTAATTTAAGGAATTACGTTTTAAAAACCAGATGGAATAGAAATTAACAAAACTCTAGCTTCAGAAAGAAATGATGACTTGCAAATTCAGAAACAGGAAAAAAGGAGATGCAGATGCAAATGCAGAGAGAGGAAATGGAGAGGCAGAGAGAACAAGACGAAAGAGAAATACAATTGCAGAGAGAGAGGAAAGGGAGCAGAAAGCGAAGAGAAAGAAATACAAATTCTGAGAGAGGAAATGGAGAGAGAGAGAGAGAGAGAGAGAGAGAGAGAGAGAGAGAGAGAGAGAGATGTAATATAGATTAAAAGAAATAAAACTGACAGGCGGAGTACACCTCACCCATTACACACAAATTGAGGCTAGAGCCCCCTTTTCAGGAAAAGTTGATAAATACCTTCCTCACTTTGAGAAAATTGCTGAAACACTGAAATAGCTAAGAGAGCGTAGGTGGACTTTGTTCTTATTGGTAAAGCTTGTAAAGTCTACACTTCACAGTCGGTACAACAAACTGCTGATTATGAGAAGGTTAGGTAGTGTATCTTGAAGGGTTATGAATTATGAGTTGTTACCTGAGGCAAATCGATAAATGTTTAAGAACTGTAGAAATGAAACTGATTTGCGAGGAAAAAAGAACAATTATTTGATAGGTGGCGCTCTGTCAAGAAGGTTGATAAAGATTATAACAAATTCAGACACTTAATATTAATTGAAGAGTCCAAGAAATTCCATCCATGATAATCTTTATAACTATCTTGGTGAGCAAAAGATGCAAACTTTCAAAAATGCTCTTCGCACAGCTGATTATTATTCCTTAATTCACAAAGTTGTAAATAAGTCTACTTCTCAACAGTTCTTAGGTTAAAAAAAAATCGTTTGAGTCTCAATCTGACACAGCTTTTAGAAATCAAACTTCTGATAAATCCCTTTCTCTTTCTGCGTGCACTTATTAGAAAATAAAGGACACGTCATTTCTGATTGTTACAAGTTGAAAAATAAGTAATACAATAAGGACAGTTATTCCAAATGCTCAAAAAGATCAAGATCACGGTCTTGTATTGAAAGCAATACATAGAATGTGTCAAACAAACCCCGGTCCGATTCTGTTCTGGAGAATTATGAACCATTCATGTCGAAAGATTCTATATCACTTATTACTGATTCTGCCGAGCATATCCATATTGAAATATTAAGGGACACTGGAGCTTCTCAGAGTCTTTTGTTATTAGGTATCTTGACTTTGTCTGAGAAATCTTCTAGTGAAAGCGTTCTTATTCAGAGAAGAGAGTGCAACTTTGTTAATGTTCCACTCAATTGTTTAAATTTGTCAGACTTAATCTCATGACTCGTGACTGTCGGAGCAATGTCTTGTTTACCTATTAAGGGTATTCATTTAAATGACCTAACTGGCGATAAGGTCGTGATTAATCCTCTTGTAACTGACAAGCTTTGTATGAGCTGTGGCAAAAAGGGCTCTTGAGAATGATGTTGATCATGAAATTATTCATTTAACTGACACAGTTATTGACCAGTCTTTTGATGAGGTCACTTTTACTTATACTTATTTAAATTGATCGGAGCGATCCTCTTTTACTATTCGTTCTCTTTATTCTAATTAGGGTGACGAAATAACAGGAGCAAGATCATGTGATCTCCTGTGAGTTTCAGAGCGGTATTAGCAATGATGAAGCCATACAAGTCCCAGTTTGTTACTCTGTAAAAAACGAATGGGGTCCTTATGACAAAATGGAGACCACCTGAGGTACCCGCTGGTGACGAGTGGTCAGTGAGCTATCATGTTCTTTTTTCTCGGTCATATCGACAGGACATTCTTTGTCTGACCCATGAAACTCCCTCGGCTGGTCATTTAGGAGCCAATAAGACTATCACAAGATCTTGAATCATTTTTATTTGCCGAAAATTAAAAGTAATGTTTCTAAATACTGTAGAATTTCACACACTTGTCAAATGGTAGGAAAACCTAATAAGAAGATATCGAAGACCCATCTGCAACCTATTTCTGCATTTGACTAACCATTTAGCAGAATAACGGTAGACTTTGTCGGTTCTTACCTATAACCAAGTCAGGCAACCAATGCATGTTGACCACAATGTGTGCGTCAAAAGATACCCAGAGGCAATTTCTTCTGAGGAATATTAAAACTAAAACTATAGAAAATGCTTTGATAAAGATGTTTGGGCACTTTTGGCCTTCCCAAATCTGTCCAGTCTGATCAAGGAACAATTTGTATGTCTCGAATGTTCAGACAAGTTTTGCATTAATTAGACATCCAACAGTTTAAATCTTCTGCCTATCACACTGAAGGTCAAGGAGTTTTGGAAAGATTTCATCAAACTTTGAAGAATATGATTTGGTTATAATGCTTTGATACTAGAAAAGATTGGAATGAGGGTGTTCATTTACTGTTGTTTGTTGTTAAGGAATCAGTTCAAGAATCATTAGATTTTAGTCGTTTGAACTTTTTGAACGGGCTAAACTGTTTAGTACTTACACAATTGAAAAGAAAGTAAGTGACTTAACTTACTTCATTAACACTCCTCGATGGTGGAAAAAGAAACAACATGGTATTTAAATATGTTAAAGAAGACACACCAGATGAAAAGATAATGTGATTGCAGATGCACTCTCACGTGTATAGAAGTACTATATTTCTTTATTTTGTGCAAATTTTGTGTCATTTATTAGCCATCTATCTTCCTATGTCATTTTAATTAATATAGTATTATATGTATATTTGACTAATATGTAAAAGAAAGTTTTATTGTATAAATCTTTAGTTTTTATGAGGGGAGGCATTATATATATATATATATATATATATATATATATATATATATATATATATATATATATCCGTGATTGGGAGTTGTGGAATAGAGTTTTTGTATAACTGGCTTTTGTCATGATTTAATTAGTTAACAAGATATTTACTAGAATTTGAGTTCAAGAGTTAATGGCATTTTCTATCGAAAATTTTGGTTTTCCAAAGCAATTCATTGCGTCGTTTGTCAAGTGGGTATTTGTATATAGAGAGGTTTAGTAAACAATAATTCATTTCTGTTTCATATCACTCTTTGGGAATCTGTGATCAGAGATTTTGTACATGTATTCTGATATAATTCAAGAATTACTAAGCGCTCATTGCTGGATTAACACAATATTTTGAGATTTAAGAGGATCGTGTTGTAATCACAAGACGAAACGGGCAAGCGAACAAAGTCTTAAGAGACATATACATTAGCAATGAGACAAAAGTTAAGAAAATTATGGCTTTTACCATGTTCCATCGCCAAGACCACATATAATAATAATAATAATAATAATAATAATAATAAAATGTCTCTTTAAAGAGGATGACATATTAAGCATTAAAGCTGCCCTCCGATATGGTCTTCATTAAAATTGTATACATTAGATGACGATATTAATTGTAAAGAATAAAATAAGATGAATATGTTCCATAATAAAATCGGAATATAAGTTTGGATATGACTAGCGGTGAGCCAAAAGTTAGTCATTATACACGAACTTGAATTTATATTAAGAAGTTACATTTCCAGTTTCAACAGAAATTGTATTCCATAATTTTGGGTCACGTGACAAATTTATTGCAATAGGAAGAGCGAGATCGTGGAATAAAAAACTTACTGTTTGTAAAAAGCAAAATGGTTACAGTCATATATTTGTGGTTTGGTGAGATAATCAGGCGAAAGGCCACTGACCGTTTTGTACAACAATCAGCTTTTTTGCAATGCAATACGTTCATGAAATAGTGACCTATTTAATATTTAAGCCATTTCAAAAGATGGTGTGAGAATATGTTTTTAGAATTATTCGGGCAGCTCGTTTTTACAATCTGGCGATCTTCATAGTTTAAGCTGTACTACAGCTCCCCCAAATGGTGAACCAATAATCTAAGATTTCGTAAAATATAGCTGTTGTAATGCAGTTGAAGAATATTTTCAGAAACGTGACAAGAAAGAATTGTCGTAATTACAATCCGAATACTCAGTAAAAGACAAATTTGAACAACTTGGATGTTCCAATGAAGGTACCTATTACTATTTCAGTGTGTACAGAGGTGAGTTCAAAGTCATTGAGCATAAGTTTAAAAATATGATCCTGTAAAAATCTTTTATACGACATCACACACACACACTCTCTCTCTCTCTCTCTCTCTCTCTCTCTCTCTCTCTCTCTCTCTCTCCTTCTAAAAAAGAAAAATATGCCTCGGATGTGTGTTGGCGTAGTTATTGCAAAACATAATTTTAATTTGTTCGAAATTTCTTTGCGTGAAAACCCACACCGCAATCTATTGAAATCCCTCGGCTATCTCTATGATTAGATTAACTGTATCATTGACAGAGAAGTTGCGAATGAAAAAATAGTTCGATGCCTTCTCAAATTCTCTGTCAATCTTTGTTCTGCAAATAATCGATGTAGTCTGAATGATATCTATTGGCATGCGTTCGAGGTATCGATACGATCCGTATGATTGACCGAAAAAAAGTTGCAAATGATTCATTAGTTTCACAATCTGAAAAGAGCGTCACAACTAAGTATTGTAAACGTCAGCCTAGTTTTTGTTTTCATTAAAAAAATCAGAATGTATTCAGCATCATTGAAAGCTTGGTGGAATCATTTTATTAAAATGCATTCATTTCTATCGCCCATGTTTTAAAGGCCACCAGGTAACCACACTGCATAAGTATCGTACTACTTGCGGCGACGTAGAATATAACTACTTATGAATAATATACGGTTTGTTCTTATTTTTAAATAAAGTTGTTTATCGATGGACATTCACCTCTCCAAAGCTGTTTTCGTATGGCTATGCACAAATATTTACCTGTGAAATATTACAGAGAAACAAATGTAATAACAATTGGTAGGTAGGCACATTTTTATTCTCTCTTGGGGACACAATTTCGATACTGAGAGTATTTTTGTCTTACTAAGTTTGGGCATTTAGTTCGAAAATCTTAATATACAAAACTGTTGAGCAGCTTCTCTCCATCCTTCTTCCCCTAGATCTTTTTGTGCAACAAAAATAACACTTTTTTACAACACTTTTTGTGCAGGTAAAATATCATTCGTTTACATCAGCTTTTCTCGATTTTTAAAGTGTGAAACAAAACCAGGTATGTCTTGAAATTCCCTTTTCCAAGTTCTCTTTGCAATGAAACTAATTGGTAAAAGGTTACTAGTCGAGTTTACTATTGATTTTGAAAACTTTGATGCAGATTTAGAAAAAAAATATACACATGCTGATCCACACATCAATTTTATCACGCTTCCGTCTTATTACGGATCTGTACTTATGAAGTTTTCAGACATGAGATACCTTTGGTACACCATTGATCTACTAAATAACGGCATGTAGCCATTTCATAGCTGGTTATGTTCAATGTGACCTTTAAAAGGGCGTATTCACATTTCATAGTGATTAATTGCTCTTAAGCGTTTGGTTTTCCTCGAAAATGTTAAACAGTGATTAGACCGACGTCAATCATCATTTATCAATTTGAAGATATATTATAACCGAAGACCTGCATAAATTAAGTTTAAACAATGAAAAAGTAGATGTTGTGTTATGTATATGTAATTAAATTGTTTGTTTGTTAGTTTTAATTTTTTTATTTTTATTTTATTCCATTACATGTTATTGTAACGATAATTTTGTCTACTGGATTTGATTTTTTTAGAAATTCAATTCAGTTCTGTTTAACTTGATAAACAGCCAGTAGTTTGAAACATTGTATCTTTTTCTGACCTAGATTCAGAATCAGTGTCAGCTTTGGAGTAAACAACTTTTTTTTAAATTATTCATTTCTAGAGTAAAAATCATTGGTTTTTAGCTAAGGCTATACTGTAGAACATGACTTTAGAGATGTGAAAAAGTTTCCATGATCTTCTAGAAGGTGATCACGTGACCCCATCCGGGAATCAGTTTTGCGTTTAAATTTAATGTATAGTCGTTTTCTTGAAAAGAAATAGCCAGTTGTGCTTTAAACCTTTGAAGCTCAAAGGTGTTTTGTTGTGACCAGTTTGAGTTGAATTTTTTTTATTTTTCGGAATTAGTAATTCATTTCTCTGGAAAACATACATATAAGTGCTCCTTACAGAATTCTTGGACAAAGATATTTATTGAAAATTATTCGGAATTCTAAACTGGAATATTATTTCTTTGTGATTCAACAAGAAACTGTTGACACATCAGGACAAAGCAGACCATTGAAGACATCATCACCTTCCATCTTTGAATTTCATCGGGATTCGAACTGTGATTCACTTAGGACTTTTTATTGATAGGACTTATATTTTTTTAATTCTTGGATTAATTTTTGGATTTCATTCATAAATCGTAAGTCCTTTCTCTCATTTTTACCTTGGTTTTTTTCTAGGGAAATAAAATATTTATTAAATTTTACAAAGCTTGTTGGCTTCACTCTTTTCTTGTTACTTTTGTACGAGCCTAGACACGTAACAGTTGCACATCTGAGTGTGACACGAGTACTCTTTGCTGAGGGAGGTTGAGTGACGCGGGTCTTTTCAAACGTGATAGTGCGTCAACCTGAAATAATATTATGTAATTGATTCTCTGTGTCTTCTTCTTTGTTACCAATTGTCTAATATAACTTCAAAATAAACTTTCTTTATCGAGGTTTGTGCCGTTTAAAATTTAAAAATAATCAAATTACTCGCACTAGCAACATTCAGAAGTAATATAATCCATGAATTATCTCCTTTCTAGCCGGATGAATCGATCTCAAAAACTTTACTGCTGAAATAATTTCAGATGATTAAAACAAAAATGGAAAGTTCTGGAACACTTGCAACCCATATTGACTTTAACTTAATTTCCTTAAACTTCACTCATAAGGTTTCCAGTGTCAAACATTAAAGCTTTTAGGTTCGAGTTATGGCATCTTAAATATCATTTTGTATTTCCTATGTTAGTCGAAGAATTCTGACCCTCCAAAATCCACTCAAAAGTACAACATGCAGCCTTTTTGCAATGCAATACGTTCATAAAATGGCCACTATTTACATCAGAGGTATTTTTTCTGGCATGCGACACGAGGGCGTTCCTATTGGAGTTTAACATTAGTGCTATCACTATCAGCCAATCAAAACAGACTTCGTCAAATCTAAGTAAGACTCAAATGAAGCAGTTTTATGACCTCTGAGCCA
This sequence comes from Megalonaias nervosa, assembly GCA_016617855.1. NCBI lineage: Eukaryota > Metazoa > Mollusca > Bivalvia > Unionida > Unionidae > Megalonaias > Megalonaias nervosa. Next base: position 40,553 of record JAECUM010017033.1, on the reverse strand, counting down.
ACTATACAAATAGCAAGTGTACATACGCTGGGAGATAATTGGAACTAGACTAACTAAAATTTAAATATGAATTCCATTGACTCTTCGGCAATCATTTTCGAACATCTGACGTCCCTCAGCCGACGATTTTTGACCTCATTACCACAGGTATCTTCGCTCGACAACGTTCCGATATGCTAACCCTATCCACACCTTGGCGAATCGAGCAGATATTTTAGTGCTTTGTCCTAGCCACATCTATTGGATTTCATGAGTTGCCTGCCTTAGTATGTAATGCCAACTAACCCATAGCGTGTAACAGCGGTGCATTGCACGTCGACCGAACATGGTGGAGGCTATTGACTTCAAAAAGATACTCTGCATGTTTAACATCGAAAGTATTACTATGTACCAGAGAGGTGTGTGTTTGTACAAACATTGACCGGCAGCTGAGAATTGCTTTTTATGAGTCCATTCAAGTTGTGTGCTCCCCTCCTCTCGATCATGGTGAAACAGTGTTCAAATCTGAAAAACTTAATTTTGATTGGATGCGGTGGCTTGCCGCCGCCTAAAATGAAATTCACAGAGACGAAGCACATAAATATCTACTCGATCCGCCAAGGTGTAGATAGGGTTTACATATCGGAACATGACTAGCAAAGATGTACCACGGGTGTCCACTCCACGCATGGCGTAGCCTTTGCCGACGTTTATTTCAAAACCAAGGATCACGTAAATGTGTGACTTGTCGAGGTCGATAGTTCTATTATTTGTGTTCTTACTAACTCATTTGTTCGCATAACCTCACTCAGTCTCTTTTGAGCAATTTTTGTTTTCCTACACTATTTTCATCTCCCATTTAATAACAATTTTGACAACAGAGACAATAGTGGAATAGGCTAAGATTATCTAGCGGAGATTACATGAGTGAGGTGACGCGTAAATATTACCTCACACAGAGATAAATAATTGAGCTAACGACTTTCCAAGTCAAACATTCGGGTGGTTTCTCGGTTATTAAATATGGACCAGCAAACACCGTGCTTGGAGCAGCAAATATCGACTTTTGAATAGGCCGCTGGCTCTAACGTCATGAAAGGACAACAGAAACTCGGACCACGACAATCTTAAAATATGCGGTGTTTTCTTTTATGTAAAATAAAACTTCGCTCGCCCCTAAAAATTCCTGTGAGAATATTGGCATATTTTATTATTGTTAACGTGTATTGTTTCCGAACATGATTCGGACTAGTGTTTAATAAACCAAACTTAATCATTCATATTAATCGACAACGTGTCCTTATCACAGCAGTCAACACTTCCATGGCAATTGCTTTCTAAACAACTTTCCCCGTTTGCTTGGTGACATTAAGTTTTTTAGATATACAAAATGACTGGCTGCAATATTAAAGTGCAGCTTATCTTTTTTAACTTTCGGAACAGTTATCAAGAAACAATATCACGAATCATCCCATTTTATTTATTCGAATATTTGCGCTCATTCTGATCAAGTGGACAAATTAGTTTCATTTTCTCAAACGTTAACATTCATGTCTATGGAAATATATTAGTGGTCTGGACGTGTATTCTGAAATTTTATTTGTAAGAGAGAAAAATTAGGTAGGCAATAGCAAAAATTACGAGTTTCTCGCTTTGAATCCGATCATTCAACTGTGTTAAGACTTACAATATGCAGAATGCTTTCACTAGTTGTCTTTTCGACTCTTCCTGCACTAAATGAAAAACCAGAACTGTAAATAAGAAACAGAAGAAAAATCTCGACTGTAAAATCGTAATGGCGCCGCTTTACAGGAATCATCTTGGTCAATATGCTTTTAATTTATATATTGAATTTCATTTGAAAATAGTAGATGCTGCAAACTCTTAGCTTTTTTCCACCAGTTAAAATATAATATTTGTTGTCGAAACATATTAAAGTGTTCATTCCTGAGTCCTGCAGTCTCGCATTTGGTATACACATACTATAATCAAAACTCATTAACTTGAAGATATAATTAACAAGTTCTAGCTCTGTGCGTTCTCAACTTTTAACCTGATTCAAAGAATAAAGTGGTTTATTATGGCTTCATCGATTTGTTCTCAGAGGTTTGCGGTCTATAATAAAAATGATGGCCTCTCCTATGCCAGGAACAAAAACACCCTTGTTTTTGTTCCCTCTCTTTGTCCATATTATTATTATTATTATTATTATTATTATTATTATTATTATTATTTTGGTTTAACAAATGCCAGTTCCTTCTAGCCTTTAAAACAGGCGTGTGCGACTGTCTCTACGGCGCTTGCAGGATAAGCGATTTTTAAAGTCACAACCAATGATGCAAACAAGCAGACAAAACCAGGTTGCGGGTCGGATCCGGCCCTCGGTTAGTAGATTGCACATGCCTGCTTTAAACAGCACAAGCAAAATGTTTAGATTTTGGAGATAAACCTCAAGCGCACCCTTCCACACTCTCAAGGAAACATTCAATAGTTAATGCCCTGTAGCTTCTACTTGCATGCCACCTGTCTCTATCAAATATGAACTTTCTCGCAGGTACTAAAAGAAAGATGCCGAAGAGTCTGAGATTAAAGGAGGATAACAGCTGTTACCCGGGGTCTACGGTCACTATTGCCAGCGAAGAGCACTGTGCTCAGTACTTCGACTGCACGGACACCAACCATACGTCCCCGTATCCTCGTGTGAACGAATGTCCATTCCCCAACCTATTCGACCGTGCGTCTGAGAAGTGCCTCCAGCCGGAATTGGTCCAGTGCGACACCCGCTTTGAACCGAAAGAGCCATGTATGTATACATTATTTAGTTTATATTCAGTAAATTTCAGTTTGACTTAAATATAAGCAACTGGTGTGTTATCGAATTATCATCTATATAAGATAAATCAATGTCTGTTGTTCAAGCATTATATATATATATATATATATATATATATATATATATATAAAAGTACAAAAACAAAGTATAACCAAATCCCAGGTGGCATAAATGATAAATTGGAACAGGTGAGAACTCCTGTAAGCTACAGGATTTCATATCACCATCTACCCCATTCAATCTCATCATCCTATGTCACGGGAATGCGGAATACTTGAAGTGTTTTATGTGTCGGTCAATAGCAACAATCTGTCAAAGCGTATGAGGCGCCGTAGCGGACAAAAGCTGGTCCAATCAGAACGTCGCCGTTGAAATTTTAATGTCATATGTCCAGAATTCCAATTTCACGTGTTGTATCAAAAATGATAGTCCTTAGAGTTCCATTTTCTGGGTCGAGATTTTAGATTGTATCTGTTGAATTAAAAAGTAGTGGTTGAAAGTTATATTTTCTATGTCGAGGTTTTAGATTGTGTTGTTTGAATTACACGGCGGTGGTTGAAATTTGAATGTCATACGTCGAGAATTCCTAATTTACGTATTGGTTCAAAGAGTTTATGTTGAAAGTTCATTTCATATGTTGAGTATTTAGATTTCATCTGTTGAATTACACAGCGCTGGTTGAAAATTCGATGTCCAATGTTGAGTTTTTAGATCGTATCTTCTGAATTACATGGCGGTTGTTGAAATTTTAATGTCATATGTCGAGTGTTTCAATTTAACACGTTGAATCATATTGATTGTGCTGAAAGTTACATTTCGTATGTCGAGGTTTTAGATTGCATCTGTTGAATTACGCGGCGGAATATTACGTGGCGGTAGTTGGACATTTTGTTGTGCTTGTCAGAATTGCTATGTTGGTGTTAAAAGTAACATTACACAATGTCCACTTCAACAATTCAAAATAATATCGAGTATTAAGATATATCATTCGAGTATTCAATTATGAGGCGTCACTACATTTCATGCATTTACAGTTTGAAAGTTACCATTTGTGAATTTGGTCTTTCCGGCTTGTGCTGTTCTTGAAATTGATGTGATACATGTTCAGGTCATGTAGTCACTGCTCATTATGTAGCCAATGAAATACCAATAGTCGGCTAGGAAGCAGAGCTAGCCACTTATGGCAGTAGACACGTTGGTTCAAGGCAAATTGAATATCTTAAAAACTGCCTGTATGACAACTATTTTGAACTGCATCAAGCTATTAAGTACAGTATATAATGTTTTTCAAACTTATCACCAAGGGAGAGGGCTTGTGTTTGCACTGTGAGCATCACGTGTCCTCAAAAATAGCCTTCGGACATGAAAAATGCATGTATAACTTTAAGAGTGGGGTGAATCAACTTTTTATTCTATGAATTAACACCGACTTGTCAGGTCAAGTGAATGATATTCTTATGTTTGGCTGTATTATACCTATCCAAAAATATGGACCTTTTTGACCTCACTCGTGTATTTTATTTTTTTATGAATTTTTATATTAGGCAGGAGTACGCAACATTAAATTTGTGCATAAAAGCCGACCTTTATGAGGTTCAATTCATCAGTATACTTGGTCGCTTTGGAATTACAAATTACTTTATCATTACGCCGAGTCTGAGGGCACTAGTGTATCAGTGACTAATAATTTATTTCAATGATGAAAACGTAATGTATGCATAAGTAAGTGACGGTACAAAGGAATAGGTTATCGAGGGCAGGTGTTTCTACTGTGATATAATAAGAAAATAAATAAAAAAGTTTATATACTTTACTGCTATGTATAATACTGTTGGTGCTGAATATTGAAAATTATACAGGCTTTTGGATGTGGCTATGCGACCACTTTCATGAACAAATTATTTAACATTGTGTAAAGACTAAACACAGTTGTATCTGTTTGTTATTCCGGAGACAGCACTCCTTCGGAATAAAATACTGCATACACGTTTTTAATTCCTTAGTTTAAGCTTCATTATTATTATTATTATTATTATTATTATTAACCCGTTTCACATGACATTAGAGGCTTGTATCTCACTTGGAGCGCATAGCATATCTGGCTTTAGTTTATTCCGAGTTGTCTCAATTGTCTCTGAATTGTACGAAGGGGTCAAATCTGTATGGAGTATCCAAAGCGTTAAAGCTACCAATACAGTTGCAATGGTATACAAATATCGTTGCAACGGTATACAAATTTCGTTGCAATGGTATACGAATATCGTTGCAATAACATACAAATATCGTTGCAATGATATCAATTTATCGTTGGAGCGATACATTTTGCTGACACAAGGGTAATTTAGTTTAACGTTTGTAACATTATTTTTATCACCAGTGTTGTTGCAGCGGAATCCATACAAAGTTGCAAAGATATCCACCTACCGTTGCAGCGATATTTATGTACTGTGAATAGATTTTTTTTTGTTGTTGTTGCAACGGTTTATTTAATTTATCATTGAAACAACAATGTCACCATTGTAATAGCAATTTATGTTTTGTCGCAACGCAAAGGTGATGTATACCGTTGCAGTGGTAATGTTGCCATTCTAATAGTAATTTATCGTTGCAATGCTAACATTATCATTGCAACAAGAACAACAAAAATACCGAAATACCGGAAATTCAAAATCGTACAAGAGTCTATGGATCCTGTCTATTATTAGTACCGTTGCAACGACACCAGTGTCTTAAATACTCCGCAACGGCAAATTGATCATTGCAACAGCAAAGGTTACTGTTGCACTGACCCCCAAAAAATGCAATTACATTTGGATACCTTTCCAACGGTACAGGTTGTTTTTACCCTTTTTATGAACCTTTTTGGTGCATCATATTCTCACATATTCTTGAAACAATTACATGTGTAATGCCATTGCTATTTTATCTTGCCGATATAAGTACTGATGGGCTAGCTCAGGGGCGCCCGCAGAATTAATTTCGTGGAGCTATTAAGTTTTACAGATTTAGGCCAAAACATGTTTCGATACGAAATTAACAGGGGGGGGGGGTAAGTGCTACCCCTTGTCCCTATATGCAGAGCCCATGGGATAGTTGCTAGATTTCTTCGCTCGCTCATCAGGTGTATCACCGTCTCATCTTTGTACTAGGATATATTGTATTGTAATAATGTATCTTGATTTTGTACATTTCTTTTCTCCTTGTTGACCACGAGTGTCAGGTCTTGCGTTGCCATTGGTAACCCTTCAGTTTGTATATATGTATTTTCCTCGTCTTTCATCATTAGGTCGATGCCACCGTTTGCCATCCACTTTATGTGTTCATACAGTTTTGCCACTGAACTGAGCTGCTGAAGTAAAAAGTATCCCTTTGAATTTCTCCAAACAACATTCATGAACCCAGAATGGATGTGGGGTTTTCAAGTTACACATAGTTTGGAACTGTTACCGTCGTAATTTGCTTTATATTATCTTCTTGTCTGTTAACAATTATAAACCGTTTTTTAGCCTTCCAGAGCCTCTCTGCGTTGTTTTTGTACTTGCTTACTCTAGTCCACTTGTACTCTTCATCTCTTCGTGTTTAATGTTGTCAGCTTAAATAATACCTTGATATTTGCAGTCTTCATCTTTCCATACTTGTTTAAATCTCTGATTTTCTTTGAGCTTTATGTCGTCTGTCTTTTAGTTTGCTACGCTTGATGCTTAGAGCAGCGCACTGTCGATTTTAAATTCCAATTATATATCAGCAATGTCGGCCCTTAGTGTCTGGATCAGGGTTCTATTTCAGATTCATTTCACTCAGAGAACTTTAAATCGTCGAGAAACAATAGGCGGCTGATCTTCGTACATTTTTTCCTAGTCTGACGCTGTCTCAGCGCTCTTGTTAGAGCAACAAGTGCAACATAAGTGATGGAGAGTCTCCTTGTAAAACTTTCCCTTTCGGTCTTATAATATCCTATTACGCTGCCCTGAATCTTGAGTTGCGTTTTCCAAGACATTCTGTTTTGCTACGTGTCTTGCTATACCAATAAGCTCCAGGTACTTCATTATCTAGGAGCGAGTTATTGTATCATGGGCCCTCTTGTAGTTGGTCCACACGTGGCGCGGGTTCTGTTTCCGCTTTCTTCAATTCCGAAACAACAGATTATAGATTATTACCCGGGGTTTTCCCTCTTAACATTCGTCGTATGTCTTTTATTTTTGCTCTTTATGGAGTTGTACATTAATTATGCATGTGATCGTACACATGATCTGCCACCATCATACCATTGCTAAACATGTTCTTATCTGCAGTTTGATCACTGTTTGACCTATCTCTTGTCTTTCATCATCGGCATAGTGCAACCTTTTGCCATCCACGCTGGAATACCGCCTGCTTTCACGAAGGTCTATATGTGATCTGCTAACTTGTTATAGATGTTATGTATGCTTCTGAATTTCTTGAGCCAGAATCCACGAACGTTATCTGGGTCAGGAGGCTTCAAATTTGACATAATTCGTAATTGCATCTACTGGGATTCCATTACTATTATTATATCTTCTTGCTGGTGAGTTTCAGATTTTCCAACCACTCTACATTGGACTTGTGCTTTGCTTATTTGCTGCTTTTGCTGTACAGTTTCATTAATTGCGTAGGGTTTGATTAATAAAGAAAAAGAATTACCCAGCTTTTCCTTGCTAGTAAGCCTCACCATTTAAAAAGATCCATGCATATCTTAGATATAGTTAACAGAACGTTTAATTCCCTTTATTTTGGTGTATGCTTTATGGATGTAATTTGGGTTGGAGAGTAGTCGTACTTCAGATTTGCACATCTCAAAACCGCTAGCCCCGCTTGGTCATTTTTGCTTCTTAGGCTTCAAGGTTAAGTTAGAGCAAAGAAAACAAAATTAGCCGATATATTTTCATTTTTATTTATTTGTATCATTCATTTATTACACTTTCAGATGCTGGTATTGCCTGTCCTGGCAAAATTCTTTATTTCCTGCGTTCAGTCGACAATGTTTCAAAATATAACACTGGTTTTCAGATGTTGATGAATGAAAAAAATATGCCAATGAGCATTTCTAAAATAGGATCTACCCTTGTCTCAGAAACTCATAAAAGGGTAACCGAATGTTCATTTCACCTTGTCATATAATGCCACAAAATAATAACAATAATTAAGTCTTAATTTTCTGTCTTTTATCACGCATTAAGTACCCCTCCCCCCATGATGAAATAATAATAATAATAATAATAATAATAATAATAATAATAATAATAATAATAATAATAACAAGAAGAAGAAGAAGAATAAATGTTATGGTATCTTGAGTAAGGCCTTTGCTATGGTTGGATAAAATAGCTTGTGGTTGTCTAATGTTAATTCTCATTGTCCCCAGAATCCTATTAAAAATAGCGGCCTACTGGCTTTCTCCTTGTCCTGTTATGCCGCAAAAGAAAAAAAAAAAACCGGTGGCTTATTTCTGTTTCTTCTTACACTTCACTAGTAATAGTATAAGCAGTATAGAAGTAAGAAATGAATGGTATTTTTAGGAGGGTGGGGACATTATCGAGGAGTTAGGGATTTAACTTTGTAATAGGGACCATAAAGAAGTTATCATATGAAATTTTTGGGAATGTATTTTTATTTATCCCTCTTCTTTAACATTCTACCCTGGGCGATCAGTAGATGACTGAATGTTTGTCTTCCATGGGGTATTTAAAGACTATAGCTTTATCATTATATTTCTTGTTATAGGTAAATAATAATTTCATTTGGAGTGCAGCAAATAACACATTTTCCTCCTAAACATAGACATACCCCTCCTGCAAAGAAACGTATGAACTACTTATTACGATTGTATTTCCAGTGCAGACAAATTCGGATTTACCGCTTAAGTCGAACAAACAGTTTGGAGAAAACGTAGACTGTAGTAATTTATTTCAGTTTGAATGCAGATCGTCACATAATGTAACACTGGTACGGACATACATTTCAAAATGACGACATAATGTTAATTTCTCCTTGGAAACTATAAATATTTAACCCTATTTAACATGGGATCCTCCCATTAGAGGCCAAAGTGACAGACATTACTTTCAATTACTGTTTCGCTTCATTTTGTGATAAAGTATAGATTGTGCTTGTTGTTTAGGTTTGTTGTTCTAGACGTGCACGTTTCTCTTCTTTCTCGAGTCTGGGCTGCTCATGTTCCTTTTCCTGATATAGTTTCCATTCATTCTTGTTGTTAACTGCATCAGCATCATTCCCTTTTGTTATTTCTACAGGTGAATACCTATTGAACCAGTGCAGAGAATCCAATTGTGTACCGTGCCGAGTCCGTTTTGGCTCATGCAGAAATTCTCCAGATGGTCCTAATGCCTGGAAGGGGCGAGAGTTCTCTCCATTTTTTGTTGTCTGTAAGGACAACCGGGTGCTATATCAATACAGTTGCCCTCACGACAAGGAACCCTATATGTTTCACCCCACGCTTCGACGTTGTGTCCCTGCTTGGCCACTTGCCGGAAACATGAAGATGTACATGAAACCATGAAGTCCGTGACGAGGGACACGTGATAGGGTGTTACTGGACGGAATTACCTATTGCAGAATTTTTTTTTAAACAAATTTTGGCTATAAGAGCCAGAGACAAAGTATGCAAGAAAAGATGCCATGATATAGTGTGTTATTTATTGAATACAAGTGTATCTTAAAGACAAATGTTGTGGTTACAAGACTATAAACAATTAATATTGATACGATTTAGCCGAAGAAACACTATATATTTGTACATCTTTTAATATAGTATGTTCCAAAACTTTCATCATTACTCAGTTGGAAGTGAAAATATGCAAACTTTGAGAAAATGATTCCCTCTTTCTTATAAAATGAAAGATAATTTTGGGGCTGAATTCGATTATTTCTAATTCGCTTATTCCTGAGCGTTAGCTTGTATATCTTACATTAAATCACTCATTTTTTTTTATAATTGTCAAACATGTCCCTTTGTTTTGTTCTCCATAAAACAGAATATGAAAATAATTTTAACACATTAATTTTTCACATTTAAGGTCTTTACTTAAGTGATTACTGTATATATATATATATATATATATATATATATATATATATATATATATATATATATATATATATATATATATATATATATATATATATAAAATTAAAAGTGTGCGGTTTATCGGGGTAATTTTTTTTCCGGTGGTACGTACTAGGGTACATTTTCACTGCACCGGTACATCGGTAGTTTCGTTAGTAAGGAATGCGCGAAATTCCCGAGTAAACTCTTGTTATCAATTTAATGATATTAACAGCATGTTTTCATTTTTTTTTCACGACAAAAAATTAAAAATTATTTATTTCTTAACAAATATGTATTTGTCACACATTAAGGTTAAAATTTACACATATAATTATATTTATAATCCTTGAACAACATATTTGACACGTGTCACGTATGACAACGTGGTAGCCAAATGGGATGTTATGAAAGATATTTAGGACAAGTGCAACTTTTGGAAAAATTTCGGATTTTGAAAAAATAATTAAATTTTGGGTTATTTACTAGCGTATGTTAATGTGTTAAGTACATATTGTAATAAAAAAAAAGGGTCTCTTTATCGAGCGAATCCAATCCTGGCGTGAATCCTGCTAGCAGTCACTTATTTTCCCCTTATTTCCAAATGACTTCTCTACAACAACCGTTGTCTGCTGGAAATTCCAACGCGCCCAGACTATAAATAATTTTTCTTTAATCAATGCATGACCACAAATATCACAACTACACATATACATCGCAATTTTACAACTGCATGGCAACCTCACAACTGCATGTTTTCTCCTTATTACATTTTTATAACGTAGAGTCAGTACTTCACACCTTCAGTTGTTGGCAAAGCGGTTAGAAACACCGTGGCTAAATTATGCTGATGACGATGTCTTCAAAAGCCACGTGGATTTTTACTGGTCGATTAAAACCTATCACACCCGGTCATTTGAGATTACATAGGAATTTTATTTTACGACTGGTGGCAAGAAGGAGCTCCAGTAATTTTCATCTATCTAAATACAAGTATAAACATATCACTCACCACTTTAATTTCTGGCAATATTCAACATGACTTCTTTTCAATTTCATCCTCCTACCAAATTGATTCGAACACTGGATGCGTTCGTATGTAATACAAGCCAGTCTCAAAGAAATATTACAATGATTTACTGCAGTTAGTACAAGGTATAATTCACAAACTTCATCAAGCAAATGTTGTTTTGAAAATATAAAGTAGCGTTGACATAACTGATCAAAAAATCGATACTGAAAAAAAATCATCTTAAAACCAAGTAGAATTGGATCTCTAGTGTTGTCATCTACTCTCGCTTGTACGATGGGATCGTAATGATGAAACTCAAAAACAGAAACCTACCAAAAACTCCAAAAGACAAAAGGAGGTACAAAAGAATACAACATCATAAATGAAAGGTAATGCAGCTAGAGCATGCTGGTACTCGCGAAAACCTCGATCTGTGACAGTCTCTCCTTCCACTTTTGTATTATTGATAATACTAGCCAAACCTGATTTAAGTACAATGTTTCCCAATCTGATCAACAACAAAATCTATCTCTAAAGAAAGTTCCACTCCACTGACTCAGTTCCTGCTTCTGCAGCCAAAAAGGTGGCATCACCTAAGCTAAAAGTACAAGACAGGTCAGGCATGTTACAATGTATACTGGATTTGTCCAAAGAAGAACTCACACGATTTAGTCCGTTAAAAATGCATCGTCTTAGAGTGTTGCTCATAGTCAAGTTGGTAAAACGACGCGACCTTCAGTAGAGGCGAATTCTATTATGAAATAAGAGTTGAACAAGATTTACTTAAGTTATCCTCTAAACACAGATCTCTTCTTCCCCAAATTCACTTCATCATCGAAACAAACCAAAACAAACAAGTCTTCAAAAAAAGAAAACAGGAGGCTATCCCTTCTTGTCTAGCTAGATACTGGGACTCTTGTCAGTAGTTAACAGATCCAGTGTCACAATGGGAAAACAAATCATTCATAAAGCACCTAAAGAAGTCATTTGTACGATCTGTGAATGTTGTTGGAACGTCTTGGAAGGAACGCTTCCTTTGACCAAGATACAGAAGCAACGATTCGGACATCGTCACGTTCGACGCCAAATGGTGAAAAAGAAAATGCCAAATTAGTCAAAAGAAAACAGGTGCTCGTTCTGAAAGGAGGATATATACCCATGCTAATAGTAAGGTTGTAAATATTTTCTGCTCGCGTTAGGATCAGTTGGTGGGGCTTTTTTATAGCAGGAGTGCTGTGGTGAAGATGAAAAGTACAGATCTTTCTGGAATGACATCAGACTTGTACCCCTGGATATCATGGAAGGAAGAAAGTTAACTTTAGTTCCTTACAAACGGTGGATAGAACTCCAGAGTTAGTACGAACTAAGGATACATCACTTCCTAGTTTCACGGAGATGTCACTGTCACAACGAGAGTTGCAATCGGTAACGGATTTAGCAGATTTGCCAGAAGCAGATTAATCGCACTGTTAGAGACAACTGCTTCAACGTATTCAACTGTTTCACCAGAACTCCCAAGACGAGACCGCTATGAGAGGTTTCAAGAATGTCATCAAAAGCGAAGAAAAACAAAAGGCAGCAAAGGTGGTAACAGACGTAACCACTATGATGGAAGAAGAGAAAGAAGCAATAGAAATGTTTCAAACAACGCGTGTTCTTTTTCCTCCCACTGTGACCTTGTTGTTACCTTCCCCAACTCAGTTGAGAAGAAATCAATGCATGGGTCAAAAATATATCAACATCTTATTCTGCAAAGAAAAGAAAAACTGGAAGACAGAAATAAAATTAAAATAAATAACTGTGTGATTACATTATAAAACCCCAAAGAAAACGATGTCTACCACTGCTCGTATTGCTCGTCAGACACGTCTAGCATCTCGTTCCGAAATATCACACAAACATAAGAGGAGTATCGAACAGTGGGTGACTTAATTAGCAGCAAGAATAAGATTGGATACACGTTTAGACAGCATTTACTACAATCCTGTTCAGGCTACGGAGGAATTACAAAATTGAACCGTGCAGCCAAAACCAAAACTCAGATATTTACATCTGCAAGAGTTACGACGATGGTTACAAAAACAATCGACGAGAACGTTACACAAACCCATTCGGTAAACAAGAAGTCAAAGGAAAGTAGTCGGAATGGAACAGCAATGGCAAGCCAATTTAGCCGACGTCTTTCATTTAGCTTTCTGCACACAACCTGACACAAATCAGGTAGACCATGTTTTTTTTCCAAGGGAAAAACCAATGTCCTGAACTCAAATCCATGTAAACATGTTGCTTATAAATTATTATCTTAAAATATAATTTACATTCATGGTCAATACTTAGCTATGTAATATATTATTTACAAACGATAATTACAATCTACTGTCATGGACAAAAGTTAAATGCACAATATAGATAACAATGATTCTTAATGTACTTCAGTATAGTTTTTAGTGGAGTATAAGTGGTGAAGGCAGGTAAGAGAGGTGGTTCTAATTCATCTTTTATAGTTAACAGAACTCTTCTGTATTAGTATCGTTCAACCAATTCCTCTATTCTGTTTTATAATGAACCATTTGTCACTTGACAGCAATCTCAGACAAAACAAATTGAGACAATGACACAGAAACATGATAAAAATCGGTTCTATTACATGGTAACTGCCATATTTTTGCATAGAGACACCTTTTTGAAGTTTGTTTTATTCTTAGACATATCTGTTTTAATGTCTATAACTACATGAAACTATTGCAGGATGCTATACATTTAGAAGCAAATAATAAGATTTCGCACCCCTGTTATCATAAATACTAGTACGAAGTCTTATTTATACGACTAATTGTACAGTAAGATAGTTTGATGCATTTTGCTGGACAAGCATTAAATTATTATACGAACCAATTTCATTTATTATTCACAACTGTCTTAAGCTAATGAAAACATACAGTGTCTTTCTTTTGAAATGGACCCTGTATTTTCTATGTGCTACACAAACTGACACTGAAATACAAGACAGCTATTGCATTTCTTTGGTCTGTGAGTCAACAACGGCTCGTAAAGGCAGTCTTGCATTGCTGACGGTACAGAATCCTGTTTATCACAAGCTGGTGAATCGAATACGGGACACTGTTCGCAAGCTATAATCAAAACAAGGGACCATGTTTGGTTATTAGAAGCTGGAGAATCGAATACGGGACATTGTTTGGTTATCACAAGCTGGAGAATCGAATAGGGGACCTTGTTAAATACCAGAAGCATAGATATGAATACTCTTGTGTTCATGTAGGCACTTTTATGACATTATTAAATGGGAATCATTCTCCTCTATATGTCCACACTTCATTTTGTTTTTCAAAGTACTCTAAATGCATATCATGTGCTTTTGTGTGTGTGTGTGTGTGTGTGTGTGTGTGTGTGTGTGTGTGTTTACAAACAGTGATGCATTGGCGCATGATACTGTCAAATAGAATAGCACATTATTAATTTTAACCTCAATAATTCGGACTATCGTTTAATCCGTTACTCGTACATCCGAAACTGCTTTATCCCGACTCGAGTTTACATCGTTTGGCGAGTTACTACCAACAAGCTGTTCTGACAGTTGTATCATGAGAGATTCCCGATATGCAAAAGGACTCTCTCCTTAACTTCATTCCTGCAGGTTTAGACGAGTGGAAATAATAACACTAAAACCACAATCTTATCCTTCTTAATTTATTTACTCAGTATTAATAGCAAAAAAGCAAAGTCCTGGTAACAACCTGCAGGCGCTTATTGATCTAAGGCAACAGAAAGCATCTCGTTACTTTGATTGCATAATGCATACAATCTTTGCAGTAAATCACCTATCGCTGTACTCAAACATTCTGTGTGCAAGGATAGGACTTCGGATTAACGAAATTCTACCGCTCATGTCTGTCGATTAGAAGAACACTTGGCAAATACAAGATAAAAATAACAAAAAAGAACGAAATACTAGAGGGACATGTTTTTATAGTGGATTGTGAATAATTTAATGCTGGCGTCTTCGGCAATAATTTCTTTTGTTAATTAAAAAACTAAATATAGCTGAATAAAATCAGCTATACAATCTATTCGAAAGGAATAATGAAAAAGGTAGGTTTCCTAGGGCGACACAATCTTCCGGGAATGTACGGCAAACATAATGATGGTGAATCGCATCTATGTTGGACGAGTCGATAAGCAAGGATGTGTTCCAGTTGCAACGCGTACTAGGACGTGTTCTTGGTCTTACTCTTAGGATATATTGAAACAAACTCCCGCAATCGAAGTAACTTTCCAAGCCGGCCGTCCTTTTCATGCCAGAATCGATGGAAAATTTTCGTACACCACAATAATTTTCAAGAATATAATTACTCTAATTATGTACCGGCCATTGTATTGAAAATGTGAACAATTCATTTCCTAATTTGAATTGTAGTTTTCGATAACTTCGTCCTCAGCATATTGTGGGTAGTTGTTTTTCCCCTGACGTCCGTATTCTTTCAACAAACGAATAACAATACAACTAATAAGCAAACGCATATCGATCACAGTATACCATTAAAAAGTTTGGTATTCTCTGCATTCCTGTTCATAATATTGCCAATTGCCATAAAACTAAAGACCTATCGACATTTTCAACACGAGATTTCCGATTTTGTCCCTATTACTGTAAAAGTTGCTTGATTTAATGTTATTTAACCCTAGAAAATTATGATGTTATTCACTACACCAAAATGACCCTATTACTACATTAACAGTCGATAATTAATTACTTGCTTGTGTAATTATCCACTATTATTTAGGGGTTTAAACTCAGTATTAACGCAGAATCAGATTCCAAATTTATGCAGCTCTAAAAATAGTGGTTATTAAAAGTCAGTCTTAGCAGAAAAATCTTGGAAAAGTGTATATTTCCTTTAGACACCCTGTTTAGAATACGCTGATATTTGGGACGGGTTAGAATACGCTGTTATTTGGGACAGGCTAAAATACGCTGTTGTTTGGGACAGGTTCGAATACGCTGTTGTTTGGAACAGGTTAGAATACGCCGATATTTGGTACGGGTTGGAATACGCTACTGTTTGGGACAGGTTAGAATACGCTGTTGTTTGGGGCATGTTAGAATACGCTGATATTTGGGACGGGTTGGAATATGCTGTTATTTGGGACAGGTTAGAATAAGCTGTTATTTGGGAGGTGTTAGAATACGCTGATGCTTGGGACGTGTTAGAATACGTTGTTGTTTGGGATGGGTTAGAATACGCTGTTGCTTGAGATGGGTTAGGATAGGCTGTTGCTTAGGACGGGTTAGAATACGCTAGTGTTTGGGAAGGGTTAAAATACTCTAATTCTTGGGACGGGTTAGAATACGCTAGTGATTAGGAAGGGTTAAAATACTCTAATTCTTGGGACGGGTTAGAATACGTCGGTGTTTGGGACCGGTTAGAATATGCCGATGCTTGGGACGTGGGATGCAGTTGAATACGCTGATGTTTGGGACGATTGCCCAACAATGGATTCTAATAGACTTTAAAAATTCCAACTTGAGACGGCCAGAATAGTTACGTGTATCACAAGAAATATCAAAATTAAAAATTTCTATAAGAATACATAATGGCTAAAACTTTCGGAATGAAGAAGTTTTCATAAAGTATATTCTTTTTATAAAATAATTTATTGGCAATGTACAGATTACTTGACTGTCTTCCTCCATTGGTGACGATGCAAGTTAGAAAGTAAGCAATCAATAATATTTTGGATGTGTGTCTCTTTGAAACAGACTGGCTAAAAATGCAAAGACTTGTCAAATTAAACCCCAATATAAAAGACTTGTAGATTATGAACAGGACAAATCAGCGCTCTTGTACACATATGGCGCTTCGAAAAATTCTGTTTTTCATACAAGATTATTAAAGAAAACTGCAGAATAATTGATTCTCCATTTTATATTTGCACCGAAGGGCGCGAAACTGATTTCTTCACGTCTTCAGACGTTAACGTTATGTGATGTCATGTGATTTGGATTTTTAATGTAGCTTGAACAATTTTTCAGTCATATCGCTACGATGTCTGCAGTGTTGCAGTTTATAATGATGTCTAGCACTAGGGCATACTGCCACAGACATGTAGCATGATGTCCCACCCAGCCACATTATCCTGACACCAGACCGACCAGTTCTAACACTAACTTTTAAATGCTGAGCGCCTAGCGAGGCAGCTGTTAGTACCATTTTTATGTCTTTGGTATGACTTGGCCGGAGTTCTAACCCGCAACCTCCCGCATCCGAGGCGGACGCTCTAACCGCTAGGTCGTTAACGTTATGTATTTTAAGGTAAACTGTTCGAATATCTGAATGAAATAACGGATTATAAGATTCTTTTTCATTCTCTGTTCTTTTTTCTTGTCATATGATGTCAGCTATGAACTGCACAATTTATACACTGTTACGACTCTATGGTCTAAGCATTAGTTAACAGAAACGAGCGAAATCCAACAAGTTTTGTAAAATTCAACAAATAATTTATTTCCCTACAATATAAAGTGAAGCTTAATAAAGCTTACAGTAATGTGAATTAAATCCCATACTGTCCTAAAAGGTCTATGACAAGTCCAAATACATAAAGTTCCAATTAAATTCCAGTGATATTCCAAATAAATTCCCAAACTGAATGTGTTGATGTACATGTAGTCTCGAACGTAATAACGTGCCAGTGGAATGGATTGTGGGAAGGTGCTAAGAGTCTTTTGATGTATCACAACAATATAATCCAAAAATGTTCTTGTTGAATTCACTGTGAATCCAAATTAATGTTTCAGTCCAAGAATATTACTGACGAGCACTTCGTATTTCCAGTGAATAATAATTTGAATAAATAAATCCGACCAAATGAGAAACTGAACACAACAATAAGACTGATTATGCTTCTGGATATTAAGGAAAAAATTAGTAATATTTAGATAAACAAGACTACATAGCTCTCAAAACTTGACCTAGGTCCCAATCGCCTTTTTCTGGAAATACTCTTTCACTTAAATGGAAACTTCCATTCTTGAAGTTTTTAGGGTCGGAATCAAGACTACAAACATGTTTACGATTAATAATGATCTGAATATCTAATCCACGCTCAGACAAAAATATTAACTATGTATTCTGTTGTTTACAAAATAAATTTAACTGGGCAGGTACACTAAGAACTTGATTCTGGATAAGGTCAAGTACGATGTACAAATGTATATAACATATCATTAAGAAAAGTCAATAAATAATACAAATTAAATATACATACCAACATAAACGTATCAAAGAAACATGTACATTTGAAGAACTGTGATTTTGCAATCATAATTTACATTCGTCCCCCCCCCTTCACGTATTCATGCATTTTGTATACCTTTGATGGTGGGTGAGGGGCATATGGCCTTATCCTTGTTCGAGAACTTGTTGAAGGACCCAGTGTCTGAGTTTTGAAGGTAATGAAACTAGACTAAGTGAAACCAAACTAAGCAACGGGAAATAATATCGATACTAATGAATTACGTTGATCTAGATCTGTCATAATGTATGTAGTAAACTCTAGTAAATAATTAACAAAATATGTAAGAATTTAGAGTTCAAGACAGCAATATGTCCTTATTACTAAATTTCAAATAGTACTAATATGCTCGTCTAACATTTACTATTTTAAACTGAATAGACGTCATTTGTAGATATGGTAGTGGCATAGGGGTATGTTCAAACTGTGGATAGTTAGCAATGCACTATGTAGTAAACTGTTGAAATCTCTCTCTCTCTCTCTCTCTCTCTCTCTCTCTCTCTCTCTCTCTCTCTTAGGTGCATTTACAAATGTTTTTACAGGTAAGTGCAAAAGCATGTGCTTCATATCTTGGTGAGATCAAGTCATGTGCTTCCAAGGAGAAAGTTTTGCTGTGCACATGAATACTTCCAATCATACTGAGCTCCTTAGTGTTGATCCGTTCATTTGACTTCGTGTGTGTGATACATGACTAACTGCATAGTTTGTTCCTACCGGTAGCTCGAAATTTAAAGGCAATCCCACGGTCATCCAAAAATGTATGACACTTGTTAAAAAGCCAAAACAACTATTAGCTTTAAATGAAACATGATCAGACAATTATCTTTTACGGCAGACTTTATTCTAAGCAGCAGAATATAACCTCGTTCTATTGTAATCATTTCTTGTTTCTCAGTTGCTTTTAGGCCAAGGTCGATTGAAATATGTGTCAAGCCTCGGTAAAGACTGCAAGAAATATGACGAGAAACTATATTCATTAAAGTAAACAATTCATGCAAAATATTGCTTCAGTCGGTATTATATCTCTAATAAAAGTATCATCTATGTTAAAGCGGCACAATATAACTAGCTCGATTTAAATAACACGCCAAGGAAGAGTCTTCTAATTTTAAATTCATCCAGTGAAGGATCAGCTGCTGTATTGATGCACCAAACTCTATATAGTCTTCTCGGCATGGAGTATTAAGACCTTTAGCAGTCATTCAAACACAATAAAATCGAAAGATGCATGTCTCAGAGTTTCTTTCTAGTTAAATGAAAGTATGTATCTCATGATCCACACCAATAGTCAGACAGAAAATGGACTATAAATTGACTGAAAACACTCCATCGAAGATATTCCCCCTCTTAAATTTCCACAAATGAACAAAGACATGCGTGAATGTCATGCCATATATGCTTCAGCCAATATGGTGCTTCCTTTCTTCTACATCCAGGACAGGCTCAAAGTGACTGTCCCTGTTAGAGATGTATACTGATGGTCCCCTAAGTTCGGGTTTATCCAGGGGTGTAAATGTCTGCCAATGGTATTCTAACCCCTTTTTTGTTCTACACGGAGTACATACCTCAATCACAGTTTTCAAAAGAGTAGCTGCCGCGAAAATTTCAGTGTCCGTTGCCCATTCTCGTGGTTGACGCATGCTACATACATAATTCTTCATGCCTCCTCGGCTCTGAAGTAATGTCCGGAACATTTCTGAATTGTTTTCAACACACTTCGTAATGGCTTCGCGGATATTCATATGGTGGTCCTCAACACCGGTAATGACATAACTTAGGGCACGGAAGAAACAGTTGCCGTCTGCTTCTACAGATGCTGTTTGTTTTGGCGGCGAGGTCTGAGTGAAAAGCTTTTCTCTTCCATATCTTGGATAAAAATGCACATTTAGATTTAGATCCTTTGATTTCTCAATCTGCCAGTGCCGAGAAACAGGTCGAAATTTCTTTGGAGGATACAACTGAAATGCCATGGATGCAATATTGGTTCTCCGTGCTTTATCTCAATATTGACTGGTAAAATCTAAGAACAGAATGGGAAAAAAGGATAATTAATAGTAATGACAGTATGGAAAGAGTTAACACGATGTTATCCATCTGAATGGAGAAATCCACATGACTGCGTTACAGTATCCTGTCTTTTGTTTAACAAAATCGTTTAAGCATATGAGCTGAACTGGACTGCAATAGATCCAGCTACCAATGAAATGGTGGACAAATAGGGTACTAGTACATATTACGAGGCGCCGTAGCAGACAAAAGCTGGTCCAATCAGAACGATGCCGTTGAAATTTTAATGTCATATGTTTAGAATTCCAATTTCACGTGTTGCATCAAAAATGCTTGTCCTTAAAGTTCCATTTTCTAGGTAGAGATTTTAAATTATATCTGTTGAATTAAAAAGTAGTGATTGAAAGTTATATTTTCTATGTCGAGGTTTTAGATTGTGTCGTTTGAATTACACGGCGGTGGTTGAAATTTGAATGTCATACGTCGAGAATTCCTAATTTATGTATTGGTTCAAAGAGTTTACGTTGAAAGTTCATTTCGTATGTTGAATATTTAGATTCATCTGTTGAATTACACAGCGCTGATTGAAAATTCGATGTCCAATGCTGATTTTTTTTAATCTTCTGAATTACATGGCGGTTGCTGAAATGTTAAAGTCATATGTCGAGAGTTTCACTTCAACATGTTGAATCACACTGGTTGTGCTGAAAATTCCATTTCGTATGTTCAGTTTTTAGATTGTATCCGTTGAGTTACGCGGCGGTGGTTGGACATTTTATTGTGCTTGTCAGAATTTTTATTTTTATATGGTGAAATGATGTGTTGGTGTTAAAAGTAACATTACACAATGTCCACTTTAACAATTCAAAATAATATCGAGTATTAAGATACATCATTCGTGTATTCAATTATTAGGCGCCATTACATTTCATGCATTTACAGTTTGAATGTTACCATTCACGGGTCGAGAATTACTATGAATTTCTTCGCTAGAGGTCGCTCTCATGAACTGACCGCGTTATTTTTAAACAAGGAAGCTGCTTCTCGTTGCTGTGAAATTCAACAGATGAAAGCTAAATACTCGCCATATGAAATGGAACTTTCATCAAAAACAGTTACATACAACGTGTAAATTAGGGATTCACGACATATGATATTAAAATTTCAACCACCGCTGTGTAATTCAAAATATACACTGTAAAACGTCGACATACGAAACAGACCTTTAAACCACCACTGTATAATTCAACACATAAAATCTAAAATCTCGATCTAGAAAATGAAACTTTAAGGACATGCAATTTGATCTAGCGCGTGATATTGGATTTCTCGACATACAACATCGAAATTTCAACTGCAACATTCTTATTGGACCAGCTTTTGTCCGCTACGGCGCCTCATATACTAGCGAGCTCTAAGTCACTAACTCTTGAAACAGATACTTACCTTAGACTCAAATATCTGAAACGGTTTCCAATGTTCTGTCACGAGGTCCATTAAAAATACCTAACACCTAGAATTAATTAAAACCGTCATAAAATAGCCACTCTGTTATTCCATAAACACCTCTACTGATCGAAATTTACGTCTCTAGTAACTTACCCGCAAATCAATCGGTAATTGTCTATCGAGATCGGTCGAATACCAAGCTTAATACACCAACACATGCCTTTCTGCGCCTATTCAATAAATACATACATGATCTAAATGTACGGGATTATACATAAAGCTCCATGCACAGGTATATGAACCCTCAGGTATGGTAATGAATATCAATAAGGCTTGCAAACTATACACAGGTATGTTTGTACTGACAAAAACGGTCATGCATCCAAAGATTAAGTCAATAAATCTCCAAGTTAAAAGGGCGTATGTTTTGATTTTAACAAAAGAGTGATTCTTTTTTTTTTTTTTGAGACTGCAAGACACCATTATCTATCTAAATGAATGTGAAAACTGAAAACTTGATGTAAAGTGTGTGTGTGTGTGTGTGTGTGATTTAGATTTTTTACGTAGCTTTAACGATTTTTCAGTCACATCGCTACGAAGTCTGCAATGTGGCAGTTTATAGTGATGTCTAGCACTGCGGCATCATGCCGCAGACATGTAGCATGATGACCCACCCAGTCACATTATCCTGACACCAGACCAACCAGTCCTAACGCAAACCTCTTAATGCTGAGCACCTAGCGAGTTAGCTGTTATTACCATTTTTATAAGTCTTTGGTGTGACTCGGCCGGGGATCGAACCCACGACCTCCCGCATCCGAGGCGGACGCTCTAACCACTAGGCCTCCGGACCTGTCAAACTTGATGTAAAGCAATTTCTTCAAAGCTTCATTGATACAAAAGGTAGGTAGGTAGGTTGATTGGTTTAACGATGTTTTTAACATATTAGCTATAGCATGCCTTTGAAACTGGTGCTACATGCCTTTCCGAACAATCCGAGGTACCCGACGTGGAATGGCCGATCGAGCATCGAATACAAACTGAGCTACCGCGTTTTTCCTGATGTGAACGATATCATCAAACTTATGTGCAAGGCCAAGGATGGGAACTATATATATAACTGTCGCTATCAACAGGTAGTTTTGTGTACAGGCCAGTATGTATTATGATTAATGTACAATTGTAACCTAGTGTACTTGATATTAAAAGGTATGTTACATGCAGGTGTTTGTTCATGCAGGTGTATGTATGTATGCATGCATGCATGCGTGTATGTATGTATGTATGTATGTATGTATGTATGTGGCTGGCTGGCTGTATATATCTAAACGTTTGTCTGATAGGATCGTTCTGTGTATTTATTGCGTTCATTTTTGAACTCCACATCTTTGTTCCTGAGAGAAAGTACTCGTGTTTAAAGCCAGTTGTAACCAGCTTAGTTGACAGAAAAGAAGTTTCTTTATATGTGCATGTTTGTTTCTTTTCTTCTGTTTCTGCGTTGTGCAACTTAAGAGAAGATCGTCATGAAAAAAGAATATCCACCGGTACCTAACAGCGTTGGGTAGGCCTACCAAACTAATTTTGTATTGCGGTATACCGCGGTATTTCTGAACCAGTCCGATTTCCGATTAATTCCCCCCTCCACACACAAACATGCACACAACATCTGCGCACTGATACTGATCGATCATTAATTGGTCTGATATCACCTATTCATAACAATTAGGAACTGGTTGCAGACATGTAACATATCGGTGTACATTTTAGACAACATACCGGTATTTCTTGCGGCCCTTGAGCTACCGTCCGTTGAACAACCCTTTTTGGCGATATAAACAAAATATTTCTGGATCAAATCCTATGTTTAACTACGTGGAATAACACAACCCATATCCTGTGGCCATTTTGAATTTTGTGGCTATGGTCGGTTGTTACCAAATATCGGTAACCGTCTAATCTGTACGCGGATGTATTCCAGGCAGGTTTGTCTGCAACAAAATTGTACATCTTAACGAACAGATGACACCGGCTCCACAAATAGTCCATCAGTATATCAACACAGAGCTGAGGGGCTGAATTATCGGACTAATTTTGCACATACCTTGATGCGTACCACGGTATACGGCAATTATATTAGGGACCAAAAATTTAATTTTTTTTTTTTGGGGGGGGATCAAACTTTTGGCTCTTAAAATAGCTTGAAAATATATCGTGCTCCCATTTATAACACTATATTGCATCCATCAAATTATTTATAACACTAAATATTGTATCCATCAAATTATTTATAACACTATATTGTATCCATCAAATTATTTGTAATAAAAAGGACTAATTCTTTAGATAAAAGAAACAAATATATCTCTTCTCAAAAGAAAATCGCAGCACCACCCCACCACCCTAGATTTAAATGCTCACTACCTTACAGTAGATGAATTTGCTATGTGTATGTTCTTATTGTACAAATTGTAATCTAAAAACTGTAGCTAAAGTGGGATGATAAGTTTACACTATCGCTGACACGCTGTAGAAGGCATTGTATTGACATTAGATAGCTTCTTGATACAAATATGAAGTGCTGACACTGAAGCCTACGATTTACTAGTTACACTATCGATATAGCAGGTATCAGAACTTGAAGTGGGATGCTAAAACCGGAAAGATATTTATCAGACAGGGCCAGTAAACATAAAGTACACTGACTCAACAAACAAGAAAATATTTAATGGACGTAAGGAATTACGTAGAATTCAAACAGAAAATAAATGCCCTCTTGAAAATCTTAGAAAGATTCTGTCTTACTTATGAAACATGTCTTTAACACATTAACATACACTAGTAAAAAAAAATGAAGAAGAGAACATTTATTATATACTCATTTTTTCCTCTATTAAATTTACATTGTCAAATTCGTTAAGTATAGCCCCATACTGCACTGCTTCATACTGCACGACATATATGTCTAACTATAGTATCGTGTTAGGAACTACTTTTTAAAAAAAAAAAGCAACATACGCTGACTCAGTAGACGCCGGAGCTTTTAATTTATTCGATTTGTCTGTGGATGAACCAAGCAAGCTGTTTGTGCCATTTGAAAGTAGTGACGATAAAGTTGATGATGTGTGTGAGTTCATCGAGTCACTAAAGAAACCTTCAACCAAGTAAACGACTGAACGTAATATCCGCAATGTCCAGGGATGGCTTTATAACAACATACGTTATTAAAGTCAGATCTCCACAGTCCTACGTGGAGATCTGATGGGCACTGGCACGATTCTGTGGCTATAAACTAAATAGCAGAAAGAAGCAAATCAGCAAGCTTTGTAAAACTTAACTAATAATTTAATTATCAATGTTATAAATGAAAATGTGAGAGGAACTTACAGTATTATGATGTGAATCCAAAATTATTCTGAAAAAAGTTCTATGAAAGTCCAAAAGAATGAAAAGTTCCTTGTAAATTTTAGAAAGTGAAATGTACTGGTCCGCCGAGAATCGTCATGTTGTCAAAATGGCGTTGTCCAGAACTCCTTTGAATCATTCACATCAGTTCCCAATTAATATATAGTCCGATGAGCACTTTCTATTTCCATTGAACAGTCCAAATAAATGTTTTTCCTCGCAAATAATAAATAAGTACAGCATAAAACACATCTGCAGACTTGATGTTACAACATGAACACAAAAAATAAGAATGACTCCAAAATAGGAATGAATCTGATTGCTCGGTTCTCTTCTGGTATACATTTTCAAGAGTCTATTACGACTATATGTCGCAATATACCCCACGTGACAGATCTTACTACTCAATTTGATATTTCATAATACCTATTCCTGTGACCTAACTCATCTAATAAGAATTAACTTAATTCTTCTAAGATACCACATGACCGATCTGTCCAATGGGAAAAAGGCCGAATGTCGTAAACACATTTACTAATAATTTTATTATTAGTAACTGTCAACACATAAGTAAGCATCCATTTATATATCCGATGCAATTTTACGTTCTTTAATATCTTAAAACAGACCATATGCACTGTCAGGAGTATAATAAATAGCTGATTCACGCTACAGCTTATGCGAGCATCAAAGCATTTAAAGAAGAGGTTTTCAATTCAACCGCTTTTTTTTTCGTTGGGAATGCCTTATGTGTTTTTGTGGGTTTTTTTTGTTGATCCATTGTGTTTTTGTTTTTTTTATATTATTATCCCCATAATAGGTTGACCACTGGGTCGGGGAGCCATCCCAAGGTCCCCTTACAATCAAACATTTCTGGTTATCAGATAATCTAGGGATAATAAATATAATCTACAGAAAAAGAAAACACACACACACATGCATGCACACATCATATGGCACACAGTCTCTTTAGATACACAATGTAAATAGACGAATACATGTATACAGCATCTAGGTGACATAGACTTTGTTATAATACAGTGTTTTGTTCCTGTTTACCATCAAATCAGATACAAGTTACATATTCATTTGTTTGAGGTCCATTTTTGAAGAAATTGGTCCTCTTTTTTATTTACCTTAGCAGTGTATTATTCAATGTTCTTATGTATTGCAACTATTTGCTTAAAAGCATAAATGGAAGGATTCTGCATATTAAATCTGCAAGTATAAATATAATATTTTGCCAAAATAAGCGAGAAATTATGCAAACTGTCCAGTTGTTCACTTCCTAAAAGTGTTTCTTTTTTGGACAAATGTACAATATTTGGGCAAGAAGGTGCAAAATGTTCAATAAAACTGTACCAAAACTGTGAAGTAATACTGCAGTCATAGAAGAGATGTTCAATACTTTCATTATCACTCTTACAGAACGTACATTTGTTGTCGTCTAATATGTTAATTCTTTTCAAAAAATCATTAGTAGCAATTATTCTATGGATTAATTTAAAGTTAAAAGAGATCAACTTGGTATCCTTGGTACAAGATTTCGCCCGGCTATAAATCTCAGACCACTCCTCTCTACTTATATTTTTATTTAATACTTGCATCCAAGTTTCTTGCTTAGCAGTGTGTTGCCTTTTAGCCATTTTTAAAAAATCTTTGTAAACAAACTTGAGTGAATTATGTTTTTGCAAGTTTATTATTTTATCCTCCTGCCTATCAAAATTATTATGTGCTAAATGTTTTGTTTTTTTATGGCGTCTTTCCACGCTTTTGGAATTTTGGATATTAAGGAGAAGTATTTCAAGAAGTCATCACTTCTAGTTTTTTGTTTTATCATTTCAAAAGGTATTAAATTACCGTGATCATCTACTAGATCATTCAGAATTTCAAAACCGACTTCTGTCCAGGATTTGTATTGATAGAACATTCTATGGGGGACAAAATTTAAAATACTCTGGGATAAATACTCGTTTGGACTTTGCGGTTCCTCTTTCCAATTAGATACTGTCAAAATTACATCTCTCCAAAAACTGTATTTAATGAGCTTACTAAATTCTTCTAATTTCCTTCTCCCTAAATGCCAAATATCCTTTTTTTTTCTGAGTATAGCTGTATTGACTATGTTCTGCTACGCTCCATTTTCATTTTCCAGCAATCTTTTTACCCATCTTATCTTAATATACCTAATAAAAGAAAATATATGTATCATATTTAGTCCTCCCTCGTTCTCTGGAGCTACCAGTATATCACGTTTAATTCTCTCTACTTTTCCACCCAATACAAATTTAAATAATGTACGATTTAGTTCTGCTTCAACTTTTGCTGATGGATTTGGAAGTGCTGAAAAAAGATGTATGAATATGGGCAGAACAACAGTTTTTACAACAATTACCTTACCAACTTCTGACAGATGTCTTTGACTCCAGCTTGCCAGTATTCGTTTTGCCTTTGTTAGTTTCTTCATATAATTAATTTCCACCATTTGTTGTAAATCTGGAGAAAAATCTATGCCAAGGAGTGTAAAGTTAGAGAGGACCAAATTAGGCCCATATCGGGACATATTCTTTCATTAGAAAATTTCTTGTTTCCAATCCAAATGGCTTTTGTTTTTGTTATGTTACATTTAAGTCCAGATAATAGAAAAAAAAAACTTGCAAGATATTCATAGTTGCTTTAAGAGAAAGTTGAGATCCATCAAGAAGAATAAAAGCGTCATCGGCATACTGACCCAATTTATATTCACTGACATCAAAGATCAGTCCCCGTACATCCACATTTTGCTTTAAAGCTATAGCTAAAATCTCGACCCCGATGATAAACAAATAAGATGCAAGGGGATCTCCTTGACATCCTCTTTCAAGTCTTAAAAATGATGACATATGCCCATTATTTACAACACAACTTTTAGAGTCATTACAAAACAGTTTAAACCACTTACAAACAGAATCACCAAAGTTAAAAGATTGTAAAGCTTCTTCCACAAAGGTCCATTTAATTGAGTCAAAGGTTTTTTTAAAGTCTATAATAATAATAACAATAATAAACCGTATCTATTTTAGTTCTCAAGTTGATTCATATCATATAATAGCCTGGTATTTTCTCCAATGAATCTACCCTTCATAAATCCTTTTTGAGTATCACTAATTATTGATTGAAGAACCTTTTTAATCCTAGATGCAATGGCTCCCAATGCAATCTTAGTCAATATTTGAAAGTGATATAGGCCTCCAATTTTTAAAATATCTTCTGTCTTTTTCTTCCTTTAATAGACATGTTATGACTCCTTGAGTCTGAAAATCTGAAAGTTTTCCTACAGTGTATCCGTAATTTATTGATCTGCATAGAAATCCCCCAAGAGACTTCCGGAAGAATTTATAGAACTCTGCAGTGAATCCATCTGAGCCAGGACTTTTTCCGTTTTCCATCCGTTTTAGAGGCATACCGCATTCATTAATTGTAAGCAGACCTTCGCATGATTCTCTTTCCTCTTGACTAAGTTTAATATTTGTGATTAAAAAATCTATTTTGGTTAAAAAAACCCAAACTATTTTGAGTTTCTTGAGTATCCTCATCATCAAGCTAAGCAATTCTACTTTTGTACAATTCCATACAAAACTGTTTTTGGGCTTCTAAAATATCTATTTGGTCAGATATATTTGTCCCATCATCTAAAATAATTTCCTTCATTGTCATATTGACATAATTTCTTTCTTCGAGATTTAAAAAGTACTTTGTGCTTTTTTTTCTCCAAATTCGTACCATCTGGCTTTAGATCTTAAGATAACACCCTCAATGTATTTTTTCCTAGATTCCTCTAATTCTGCTTTTTTTTTCTTTTTTTTTTCTCTAAATTTTCCAGTTTCCCCATCTATGTTATTCGACAGTCCCGCATGAATTTCTATTATTTCCTGTTCAATTTTCTTTAATTTTTCCCGTTTCTCTTTTGTTTTCCTAATAGAATAATATATAGTTTCAGATCTTATTTTCATTTTCAAAATTTCAAAGAACATTCGATCATTACAGGAAATAGAAACATGGAGAGAGAGTCATCTTTATTTCCCCCTACATAATATTCATTTACAGTGTCAGCTATACACTTTTTGACCATATCAGTATACTCATTGTTCTTCAACAGTTGGGCATTGATTTTCCAATATCCTTTTCACCTTGATCACGTTGAAAAAGCCACACTCAAAGCAATAGATGAATGATCAGTCTTATACCCTGGTAAGATACACGCATCAACTGTATTCATATGAATGTCTTCAGATACAAGAAAGTAATCTAATCTACTTTGTTTCAAGGGAGATTTTTGCCTCCAGGTATACATCTTTAAGTCTTGATTTGAATTTCGCCAGGGATCAATTAATTCCAATTCGTTTTTCAGGTCTTGAATCACTGCTCTAGACTGTTGGTGTTTGTCATGCAAAATATTGTAAGTATCCTAATCTAAGTCTTGAACAGTATTCCAGTCTCCGTACATTATAATTGATGAGTTCTCAAGAAATAAAATCTCCTCCTTTAATTTTCTAAAAAAGCTAGGATTATCATCATTATAACCATACAAATTCGCGAGGGTTATTCTGTTGCCATTAATTGTAATATCTAAAATAATAAATCTCCCTTGACTGTCACATCTTTCTCTATGAATTACAAATTCGAAAGCGTTTCTAAAAAGTATTGCAACCCCAGCACTATTACTAGAGCAGTGGCTAAATATACATTTGTATCCCCACTCAGCTGCCCAATATATTTCATCGTTCTTTGTGAGTTTCTTGCAAACATACTATAGATACATTCTTTTGTTTTACCCAGTGGAAAATGTCCCTTCGTTTAAAGACTGAACCTTGCAGGCCCCTGACATTCATAGATATAATTTTTATTTTATTATCCATGAAAACAGCAGAAATTTTACATATACATGTTCTTGTACAGGAATGAATGAAGTAATTATCACCATGAATTTATCATATGCATGGCTTTCACACTCACACTCACACAGAATACAAACATCCATAATAAAATCATCATTATATGGGTTAATACTAGGTACGATAAATGTACTTATAATGCATTTGATGCTTTATGTGTATAGAAGTGCAAACTGAAACACTCCCACAATTCAATTCAAATGAAATGGCTTATCTCGTCCTCATGTCACTGTATATTATTCGCTTATTGAATCAACAAAAATGGAAAAGTACTCTGCATTACGGGACGATTAGACCTGCTGTAGTTTTGATAATAACTTACACGCCGTATAGCACTTTTTTGTCCAAAATGAATAGATGATATGCTTTGTTTTTTATTTTGAATGCGTCTCCTCATAATGCACTACTATCACTCGTTAAAAAACAGTTATCAGATTAAAACAAACAAACAAACAAAAACCAACAAAAAACAAAACAAAACAATAACAACATTAACAAAATACGCAATTAGTTATATTCCTTTCATTGTAATCTTCATAATGACTTCGATTAATACCGAAGTGCCATTTTTCTCAACTCGTCCAATCAGTCGAGCTATTTTTACCCAATGTAAATTTATTAAATTACTCAGACCTTTTTTTCTTGCATTTAACGAATTCTTTACATCCGTGTGTAGCACAGCTGAATCTATATCCTTCGCTACACAGCCACAACTAATATTATAACTACATCCTAACAAGACGAACGATGACGCCCTAGTTAACTCTCTCTCTCTCTCTCTCTCTCTCTCTCTCTCTCTATATATATATATATATATATATATATACACACACACACACACACACACACGCGCGCGCTTCTAATCGTTTTGAGACGCACTCCTTCTGTAGTTGAATATTTTATTTTAAATATCGGAAATTAATGATATGTACAATGATTGTTGTTTTGATCTTAACGCAATATATATGGTTGTTGTTGTTGTTGTTGTTGTTATAGGGTTTAACGCCATTTTTCAGCACAAGATAGGCTATACATGGCGGCCAGTATTAATGGTGGAGGAAGAACCCCTGGAAAACCCCGGGAAGAACCACCGACCCACGAGAAGCTACTGGCAGGCTTTCTCACGTACCCACGTTAGCCGAGCCTGGACTCGAACTCACGCAGACAGAGGTGAGATGGCAGTGATCCGTAACGGTCAGCGCTTTAGACCACTCGGCCACTCGGGGCCCCCCAATATATATGGTGAAATACATTATAAATCAATCAATTATAAAATAGACATGCTACGTTGTATTCTTAACGGATATACTGAAATATTAAAAAATATATATTAAACACTTTTCTGACAGTGGTACGTATCAAACATAAACTTACATTAATAACTGTGTTATTAAGCTTCAATAGATAACTCTTTCATTGAACTTTTCAGGGTTGATTTTCAGCTGCTTCGGTAGTCAGGTGGAAAACATTTTCGACTGACATTCTAATCTCGCCCCCGACCATGTCATACCAAAAACTTATAAAAATGGTACTAGCAGCTGCCTCACTTGGCGCTCAGCATTTAGAGGTTAGTGTTAGGACTTGTGGTCCTGGTGTCAGAATAATGTGACTGGGTGGACATCATGCTACATGTCTGCGGCAGGATGCCCCAGTGCTAGACATCGCTATTAACTGCCACACTGCAGACATCGTAGCGATATGACTGAAATATTGTTAAAGCTACGTTAAAAATACACACACACACACACACACACACACACACACACACACACACACACATCTCGAAGTATAAGTTAAACACCCGTGATGGGTGTGCAAAAATTCCTGTTTAATTAAGTACACGTGTTCGTTCTTGCCGATTCATCACCTGTCGTATGACAATGTAATTGTGCTGATTAGTCTGAATTGTTGGCTTTAGATGTCAAGTCATGCAAAACGATTTTTTAGGGGTAGTTTCATTATGACTACAGTCTGAATGATTTCCGGAGCTCGTAGCTTACTTTTCACCTAGGAAAGGGTTCGGTGTAATTGAAACGTTAAGTGACCTGGCTGATTCGATGTAAGAAAACTATCCAAATTCTCCTTAAGAAAACAATTAACCCTGTCCCCGGGGACGGTCAGGTGCACCTAAAACTTCGTAACTGAATGTCACACATTATTTCCAGACTAGAGAAAGCAGACGGACTTTTTGCTAAAATCTGAAATAAATGGAAAATATTCAAATATCAAACATCATAAAACGGCTATAATCATACAATGGATGTGTAAAAATAAAAAATAAAAATAAAAAAAACCACAACAAACAGAATAAAAACATATAAGGAATATTTAATCTCTTAAAACATTATCTTAGGTTAATAATAGCAACCCGAGATACATCTTAAAACTGGAGGTTCAATGTTTAATAGCTAACAGCAGTTTTTGCTTTCAAGAATAATAAATGATTTCATACTCGTATAAAATTCGGCCATTTCTAACCCTGGAACTCTCAAAATTACTCCCTATATTGAAGTTCGTCAAACTGTCATAAATCTGTCCTTACACTAGATTAATTAAATTTCTATTTTTGCCATGTCCTTAAAAATAGATTTAGAAAAGGTTATAAGATCGCACTATGAAGGCTGCTGACAAAGATTTCAGATAGTAGATTACGCAGAATGTTAAATTATACCAAAACTTATGGTTAGCCTACTGAAGAGAATTGAATTCAAAATCCATTCATTTCAGTCTGATGATTCCTGAAAGTTATCTGTAAATGTCCGTCCGTTTAAAAACTCCAAAGTTTATACCTTTTACGCTAGTTATAGTCAATTAAGTTTATATTTTCTTGTCAGATTTAATAGATATATTAGATCATACATTGACACCCTCCAAACCTGGAAATAAATAAGCATTACTTTCATGTACCGACATCGTTGTTTAACTACTAAAGTCATATACTATGCATATCCATTATCCAAACACTTTGGAATTGTGAATGAATAAAGTCAATTCAAATGTAGCAACAAGTTCAAACTAATAAAAAAGGGTATTTAAGGTATTTGTGCCGTGATCCCAAAAGTCCTTGGCATATCTTAAATCTCTGGCGGTCGATCAAACAAGATAAGATGATACAGTTCAGTGAATTGAAAGAATGGTCGACTCAACGGTCTACCTATACATTACATAAGCAAGGGAGACAAAAGCAAGCGAGACAAAAATTCATTCAAAATGTTTGATGCAAATTATATTGTTCTCATTGGCAGTCAAGCACAGAATAATAACGGATGCAAATACATTTTGACTGTGATAAATATGTTCCCGAAATATGCATGGGGCGGGAAAATGAAGTTGAAAAAGACTATGATATATACAATACGCTTTAAAGAAAGGAACCTTGAAAATTTAGAGTTTGATGAAAAGAAAGAAAATTAAAATTCCAACGCAAGGAGTTGCTAGAAAATGAGAAAACTTAATATTTTGTCAAGAAAAACTGTCTTTTGTAAAGGTTTAATAGAATTCAAAAGCCTAGGAAGTGGAGCGCCCACACAAAACGTTACTCGACAATGGGTATATGAATTGCTTAAGCTGATTGCGGGATATAACATTTATTACTTGTCGATAGATAGGGCACCAGATCTATGGTCTGGATTAACTTGTTCAGTTATCTGACAACTGATAGAATTGATTTTCTAAAATACACTAGATGATACGTTTAGGATTTCAAATATAAATCTATACTTGCAAAAGGTTACCTACCGAATTTCACGGTGGAAATATTCTAAATCACATAAGTGATATCAGGTGACCAGGTTATCTAGAAATCGACTAACGCCAGATAGGTTACATGATACCGGTATAAACAAAGGCTACACATGTATCACCATATTTTCATTGTAAATTATGCGACGTAGTTCTTATATTGTAATTTGGGATTTTCTTTTTAACGGAGAGAATAAAAAAAATTGAAGTCTGTCCCAGCACTATTTTTATACCGCTTTTCCTTTAAATGCGATTGAACCGACTTGGTTTTTGGAAAGATTTTTCTAAAGTTAGATTCAAATTTGATGCAACATGTTTACATGAAGATCACGTTGACATAATTAATAAGAGGTTTTGTTCGAACCGGCTATTCAATACCATCGTCGTCCCGACTGCAACCTATGCATGTGAAACGTGGAAGACGTCGGCCTGGATCGCAAGGAGGCTTAACGTCGCCCAACAGCAATGGTTGCGTCGAATCCTGCAAGGCTCGTACAAGGATCGCATCACAAATGAGGAGATCCACCAGCGAACAGGCACGCGCCATCTCAACGACATTGTGACAGAGCGCCGGCTACGTTTTTCTGGCCACGTACTCCGGCAACCAATCTCACGGCATCCAAGAAACGCCATCTCGTGGACGCCACGGGGAAGACGGAAACAAGGCCGCCCCCGAACTACATGACGACGCACCTTCATCGAAGATCTGAGAGCGCTGGGCATATCATTGGATGACGCTGAAACCATTGCGACAGATCGACCTCGACGGAGAGCACTAGCTGCCCAATGCGCCAAACGGCGCAGGAGGAACTAAGTCTAAGTAAGTAAGTTTGTTCGAACCACTGAATCATTCTCTTTCTTAAACGTGTATTACATTTTTTAAAACTTAGCACTTGACAGTTAAACATGCCGGGTTGAAAGATTTTTCGAGATCGTGGTATGCAATAAAGATGTACAGAAGTACTCCGATAATAGTAGAGTGGGCCAATAGGAATTAACTTTAAGCTGCCATTACAAAGGTGCTACTCTGGCGTCTCAGGGGAATTTAACATTAGGTCGCCATTTTGAGGATTTATAGGGACAAGGGTAAATACTATGCTAAAATATCCTAGGTTAAACACGTGTGGGCCTGTCTAGGGTACAAGGGAAATTTAACATAGAAATGGCATTCCGACCCAAATGGAAATTTAACAAGGGAATGGCACTCTAGACACAAAAACGATACTCTGGACCAGAACAGTAATTTAACATGGGATTGTTATTCTGGCCTTTAACGGGAATTTAACATTGATGCTAATGTTTTTGCTTAAAAAATGGCACTATGGCCTATCATAGGAATTTAATACAAGGGTTAAATACTATCCAGCACCCAGTTATCTACTATCCAACAGTTTATGATGTAAAAGAACTGATGATGTATAACAAGAGTTAAGTCAGCCTCGCTGTCATCCAAAAAACATATTAATTTTTCTTAAATGAAGAAAGTCCCTTTATTCATATTTCACTAAACGAATAATAAATATATAAACATCATGTATGAAGTATATTAATGCTAAAAACCAACGTACAATCCCTATTAAGTATCGTTAGGAGATAATTTGCTGTTAATAATGGTCACTGTATTAATAACAATAATACAACTAATCGACAAACCACCGTACGTGTCAAAAACTTCAGTATGAATGGCAACTTTAATGACCCATTAGTAATTATACATATCCCTACATGTAATTCCCAAACCCACGTGGAGTGTGGGAGGGTAGGTTGCCCACACGGAGTGGGAGGGTAGGTGGTTCATTGTGAGAAATATACTAAATAAATTATCACTTCACTATCAAGCAATAATTTTGATAAATACAAACAAAGGGATATATTTTGCCAAAAACAAATACAAATATCAAGTCCTGATAGAGCATAACCATCAATGTAACTATTTTCCTTTGAGAATTAATTTCCAAGTCTGTAGCAAAAATATTTTTTTGTCAAGATGGCTACTGTGACGGTCATAGTGGACGTCAAATCAGCACCAATTTACATTTAGAAAAACCCAGATATCTAGACATCGTAAGAAGTCTTTTCGTGAAAACTCTATGTTGACATGACCATCCATTCAGGTGGAGAAGCAATAAAAAGATTTTCAAGATGGCCCCTGTGACAGCCATATAGGATGTCCAAGTGGCACCATTCTCATTTAGGACCAACCAGACAATGTGATGAATGGGTATTTAAAGATTCATGAGAATCTTCCATTTAGTCTTACAGAAGCAGGAATATCAAACTTATGCTAACGGACGGACTGAGAAAGTAAGATGGTAACCATAGCAGCCATATTAGATGTCATAACCACAGCAGCCATACTGGATGTCAAAGTGGCACCATTTTAATTTAGAACCAACCAGACTTCATAAAAAATCTTTTATTAAAGTTCCAATGTTGATATGACCATACATTAAGGAGGAGTAGTGATAACAAGATTTTCAAGATGCCAAAACTGTGGTCATATTGGATGTGAAAGTGGCACTATCTTCACTTGAGACCAACTAGACATCATAAGATGTTTTCTGGTTAAAACTCATATCATTATGACTTTTACTTCAGGCAGAATAGTGATATGAAAATTTTCAAGGTGTCAGTCATATTGGATATCCGAGCAGCACTATTTTCATTTAGGACCAATTACACATCATAAGAGGTCTTTCAGTGAAAATCCCTTATTGATATGACCATACATTCAGGAAAAGTGGTGACAATATTTTCTGGAGGGCTGCTGTGGTGGCCATATTGGACATTATTTTCGGTTTGGTGAAACTAGACATCATAAGAAGTATTCTGGTCAAAACACCACGTTAATATGATTTTCCGCTCAGGAGCAGCAAAAACATAATTTTCAAAATGGCTGCTGTGGCAGACATAGTGTATGGCAGATTGGCACCAGTTTCATTTAGACCAAACTAGACATCATGACAAGTATTTTGTGAAAATACCATGTTAATATGACCATTCATTCAGCTGGAGTAGCAATAACAAGATTTTAAAGTTAGCCATTGTGGCAGCCACATCGGGTGCCCACGTGTCCCCATTTTCATT
The DNA here is from genome assembly GCA_016617855.1 of Megalonaias nervosa. Classification (NCBI taxonomy): domain Eukaryota; kingdom Metazoa; phylum Mollusca; class Bivalvia; order Unionida; family Unionidae; genus Megalonaias; species Megalonaias nervosa. The sequence continues at coordinate 3,711 of JAECUM010017033.1, read as the reverse complement.
TAGGACCAACGAGATAATGTGATGATTGTGTATTTCAAGTTTCATGAGAACCATCCAAGTAGTTCTGAAGAAGCAGCAATGATGATGCAACTGCATGTTGATACTTTTTCAGCACCGGGACACATGACCCCTCCCCCCCCCCGTATATTTGCATTTAAATTCTTGCAACTGTTCAAAAAGAAAACAAAGAGGAGAAAACAGAAAAGACTGCAATATTGGTTAGAATCTTCTTGTTAAAGAATATCCAAATATTACAAATATACTCCACATGTTAGTAAGAGACCAAATTTTCGATTTCTTAAACATTATATGCTTAAATTATCAATTTTAAGTTCAATGCATCAATACTGTCTTGCATTAAATGAAAACATACAAAGAGAGTTTCAATGTAATGTAAATTAACGAGCTTTCTGCATAAAATTGAATGCATATAATTAATCTTGGTCTGTGAAATGTGCCCTGATATTTGCTTGGAAGTAGAGTGTCCATTCAGTAGGTAGTGACAGAAAAAGGGTCACCTACTGGTCCAAAACCTATGTTCCGTTTGAGGAGTAAGGAAATTACCCACTTGCTTTACTAAAGCCATGCACATGTCCCATACATTTTTTTTTAAATTTCAAAGTTGAAAAGTAAATCTATATCAGGAATGCAGACAAATCGATAATGCAACTGTTCCGATCGAAGTAATCAACAACGAAGACAGCGTACCTGGACGACATCCTCCAGAAACACATGGTAGATTTATCCTATTCCGAGGTAGGAACGATCTCCTCTCTCTTTACCATCATCTAGGCTTTCTAGTGTACTGGGAAAAGTCAGACCTCCGTCCATCGCAGAAGTTTGTCCATCTGGGTATGCAGTTATTAACCAACCTCAATCTGGTGTGTCTTCCTCGTGTTCGCGTAATCAGAATCGTCGAACTCGTCGAGTTCGTTTCCAACAGGACTTGGATATCAGTAAGAGATTTCTTGCAATCCCTCGTATTATTCAATGCGGCTGCAGACATGATCCCGCTTGGTCGTCTTTTTATGCGCCCCTTACAAATGACGTTGTTAACACAATGGTGCCCCTTTTCAAGTCTCCTCGATCATACAGTCCTGATCACGCCCGAGATACGATCATTCCTGCGTCAGTGGCGCAACCCAGGTCGGCTGACCATGAGGATCCCGTTGGAGAAGTTTCAAGCGGAAATAACGGTATGTACGGACCCCAGTACGTACGGTTAGGGTGCCCACCAGTTGCCGGACTTCACTACCGTCAGAGGCACGTGGAAGCCAAGGAAGCGGCTTCTACGCATGAACCTTTTAGAAATGAAGTCTGTCATCAGTGCTCTTTCACTTCTGGAAATATCAACTCTCAGGCAAAAAGATCCTCATTATATCCGACAACTCTGGTGCAGTGCCGGATTATCCTAGGAGCAAAAGTAGCATATGTTACGGGCCCCGCACTTTCAAGGGCCCCGCGCTAAATGCTTTCAAGCTATCAATTACCTACATGTAAATAATACTATTACTGAAATGTCGGACACATTTGTCGTATTATCTGGCTGTATAGCTAAGTAAAAAATACAATTACTTTACTATGCAAGTTAAAATTTCATGTGTTTTAATATTTGTTTTTGTTTTTTAAAGTTAGGACCCCTTTATAATATATGATATAGGCCCCGCACTAGCTTAATCCGGCACTGTTCGGGTGCTGACCTATTTCCTCAAACATGGGGACGCCACATCACTAGACCTATGTGTTCTGATTTGGCAGTTTCTACGTTGGTGCGACAAACTCCATATCAACGTACAAATCAGGAACATTCCCGGCAGGCTCAGTACCTTGGCCGACACTATCCAGGAAAGGTCAAGTCCTTCACACGGAATGGTCTCTTCATCAATCGGTCTTCACTCGAATCTGAGCACTTTGGGGGGCGTCCGACGATCGACCGTTTTGCAACAAGGTGGAATCACAAGGTATCCATCTTCGTCTCTCCAGTTCCAGATCCAGAAGCTTGGGCCGTGGGTGCACTTGCAATCACTTTGAAGGGGTTATGGGCATTTGCCTACCCTCCCACGGTCCTGATACCAAAAATAATCCAAAAGTTACGAAGTCAGAAATGCATGATGACTCTGGTAGCCCCTCACAGATGGGACAAATTTTGGGTCACTGGTCTCCTCGATCTAGCGACAGATCTGCCCAAGGAGATTCGGGCCAACCCGAATCTTCTCAAGCAACCACGGTCACGGATGTTCCATCCATGCCCAGACCGTCTTCTAGTGCACGCTTGGCTTTTATCAGGGCAGCCTTGCGAGACAATTTAAACCTTCAATTGTGGAGAGAATCTCGAGAGCAAGAATGCCCTCCACTCCGAAGGCTGACGAGGTAAAGCGGCTTGTTTTCTGGGACTAGTGCCATACCAATAATATCGTCCCTCTGAGTACCCCAATCTCTCATCTTACCGACTTTCTTCTTTGACTCTTCGGGGAGAAACAGTTGGCCCCAATTACTATCAAAAGCGACCACTCCATATTAGACATATTCAAGGATCATGGTAGACGTGATACTGGGCATGATAAAGAGCTATCGGATCTTTTACCCAATTTTGATCTCAATCAATAAATATCTTCTTAACCATATGTAAGGGTCACAGATCAAGTGACCTTAGATTGTGTAGCTTATGTAATTAGGAGAACAGGTTATCGTTCGCATGGGGAATCCAGCTATCATTCCCTACAAAGATATACGAGCTAAAGGTCGGATGCTCAGCATTCCCTCCTCCTATCATCTATTCTCCTAACATAATCTGATTGTGGAACGTATTCGAAGGAGAAAGCAAATTTTTAATTAGGGAACATATTTGAAGAAGGCAAATTTTTAAGTAAATTATGTTTCCCCGAGAATACTTACCTAATCACATTACTTAAAAACTCAACAAACCACCTCACCATGCGAGCATCCTCGTTAATATATCGCTCAGCTTAAAACTAGCGACACCTGGCGATGGCAAGGGGAGGTATTGGGCAAGAGTTATAACCCTTTGTAAGAGGGACAGAAAAAAACGTTTTTCGTCTTTGGTTGGGATGGATTCGCGAGGTGGCAGCCTAATATTCCTAATGTAACATGATTGGGGAACTTATCTGATGGAAGAACATGACAGCATAATAAGTCTTTTTGTGAAAACCCCATGCTGATATGACCATTCATTTAGGAGTAGTAATAACAAGTTTTTCAAGATGGCCCCTGTAGCAGCCACATCGGGTGTCCAAGTGTCACCATTTTCATTTAGACAATGTGTGTGTGTGTGTGATTTGGATTTTTAACAGAGCTGTAAAAAGTTTTAGTCGTATCGCAAAGATATCTGCAGTGTGGCAGTTTATAGTGATGTCTAGCACTGGGATATCATTCCGCGGACATGAGCATTATGTCCCACCCAGACACATTATCCTGACACCATGCCAACCAGTCCCAACACTAACCTCTTAATGCCAAGCACCAAGTGAGGGAGCTGTTAGTACCATTTTTATAGGTCTTTGGTATGACTTGACTGGGGTTTCGACCATGGGCGCCCGCAGGATTTTCAGTGGGGGTCAGTCAGTCACGGCCGGGAGAGTTGGTATAAGAAGCAGGCTGAAACTAAAGCTAATATTTATTAAGCGTTTTGAACAGAATCTTGTGAAATATTTTCAGCTCCATTTGCGTGATTAAACTTGTCGGAATATATAT
>JAECUM010017032.1:0-14834 GCA_016617855.1 Megalonaias nervosa | reverse complement strand
AAATTGTTTTCTGAACAAATACCATGCAATGAATATCATTATTATTATTATTATTATTATTATTGTATGTACGCTGTACAACAAAATCATATATGCAGGTATATGCTGTTCTTTCCCAGATTTATGTTCCATACAAAATTACCGTATCCTGTTCACTTTAAACCAACTTCTAAATGAAATCATCACTGACTGAAAAGGATAGACCGACCTCCGTTGTTCACGCTATATGTGTCACTTGCTCGAATGGCTGCTATCAGAAGACAGTCGGCTTAAATGAGAAGCATATATGGCTATTCTTTTCACCCATGAACCAAAATTTCAACTTCACTGACAGACACGTTTTGAGTATTGAATGACCGCTGATCCTAACGATAAATGGATGTACCTCATATCTCTTCTCAATGACGCACTATTTTTTTTTTTTTGTTGACAAATATAGTTTTAATTCACAGACAAATAGATGAAGATATCCAACTATACCAGTCACACTACACAAAATTTGATTTCCGTTTCTGTTGTAATAACACGAGTAGTTTTCTCACCATGCAGCAAACGAATTGCTTTGAACCCCTACCTTAATCATTAAAACTGCCTCGCTTTTAAAAGAATTTGACATATTAACACCTTTTCATACTGCCAATGTGACTGTAGTTATGAGTTGCATAGACAGAATGATCAATGTCGATTAGACCAACAAGTAGGTCTCCGCTTTTTGACAGTGGAAAAAGCGGAGACCTACTTGTTGGTCTATTATGTCGATACGCTCTAGTGACCGCTTCCGGCGAGGAAAAACCATTTGTTAAGAAACAACTGGCAGCCGTGCATAAAGGCAGAAGACAGTTATATACAGGACATTTATAACTGGCAATCTACCCCGGGGTGAGAATTAAATAGCTATTGTGAACAGGTGAAACAGTAGAAGAGAACCATCTCAATCTTTCCAGTACGGAAAAGGACAATTTATTCTAACTGATATTGAGGTACATACAGTGTACAATAAATTCTTTGCTTGTGGCAAATTTTATCCCTACAGAAAATGTAATTGATGAAAATAAATTATGAGAGATATTAACTAAATTAAACTAGATGAAAATGCTGGTGACTGTCATGATTATTATTAAAATAACTAAATTGTGCAAACTACACAATACTATTGTATAAAGATCAAAATCAGTGATCATGTGCAAAAACAAGCGATGATAAAGCTTGTTTTGATTCTTATTCTGAGTTGTCTTTCTTATATTTGTTCTTTTGGGTTTTCTTCAGTTTTTAATAACTTAAGGGCTGTCATTATTTTTCTTAAGATTTTCTTTTGGGAATAATAAGTAGCCAGATAAATATTCTTATGTCAATTATGGGCAGTAAGATTAGTTATACTACAATCTGTTTGGTACTCTAAATATTTATGGCATATCAATAGAAAGTGCTGGAAGTTGATCGTTGATCTCCTTTAATTACTAAATTAGAACTATTCATAGGATATCATTTCCTATTACATATCGTAAACAGTAGCCATGTAAAACATAAGCGAAGTCACTGAAGTGAAAACTAGATCACACATTGGCACACGTTAGATAATTTGGTATGTTGCATATACAAATGCATGGCTCTGCGACCTATCATGTCTTAGAAAATCACCTAAGTATACATCATAACTTAATGGATACCTCATTTTCTTTGTAATCAACTAACATGATCATGTGAAAAATGATGACTAGTTAATCCAAGGACCAATCCAAAGAGGCATGCTGTGGTTTATTTATTAGCAGGTTTTGTTACTCAGCTGCACACCATTGGTCTTATCTTGATACAAAAATAACTGAAACTATATTTAACATATCATCTATTTAAACACTTTAATTATCAAATTTACAAACCATCCATTTCATTATAAAAAACACAATCATACATCATAGTGTTTCAAATAAATGAACAACTTGGCTTGAAAATATTGCTGGACGTGTTGCAGGATGAAATGGCAATGTTTGTTTTTTTCTGATCCAAGTATGATGCAAATCCCACAGAAAGTAAGTCTAGAACATTAACCAAAATCTTAATCAATTTTTTTCTTTTGACCGTGACCCTGGGGCAAGAGGGAGTGTGTGTGTGTGTGCGTGTGTGTGTGTACACAGATGAAGCATCAGTGCTTGCTGATTCGCCTGTCCAGACATGCCCATCCAATCCCACCACTCATTCAACTTAAGTAGTAAAAATATAAGCATAAATTTAACCTTCATTACTCATGGTACAACCACCTGAGCGAGATATGCTTTTCTTTTGGCAAATGTGACTCATTACAGCTTCTTGGACCTAATGTAATTGTGTTATGTTGTACTTTGGAGGTTTCTTGTTTTTGTATAGTAAATTATAATTTGTCGATAGACCATTTCTTCTAATAATTTTAAGTCTCCTTGCCTCTCCATGCACAACCTTGAAGACATGCGGTTTTGATGGACCCTTTACTGATTTAATGTACTCACTCATCCGTTCACTGAAAAACCTGGATATCGTAATGATTTTTGGTGTATGGTGATAGCATTCTCAAACTCTGCCATTAAATTGTCACTTTTCAAAGCTGCACGTTTACCATACCAAACTGAGAACCTGATAAGTTATTTTTTGTATTCAACACAATATCAAAATCAACGAAGAGTCAAACACTTAAAAACTGGATAAAGATAAAAAAAATTATCACATGGCACATTAGAGTACTATCTTTACACCATTTTGAATCAAGATAATGTATGTATATATGCATACATATATGTATGTATTTGTGTGTGTGCTTGCGTGCGTGCGTGCATGTATGTATGCATGCATGCATGCATGCAGGTACGCTTGTATGTATGTATGAATAAATGTAGGTATGTATAAGGTTTTATGGAACATCAGCATGATCCAGAGCAATAAGTCTGGTTAAAATTTAAGTTATAAAAATAGCTAAACATTGGTAAGAACTCCTTTACTGCACAAATACCCAGTACATGGTCATCATCAAATTGTAAAGTAACCAATTAAAGGCCATTAAATGATATCTTCACCTTCCTAAAAAAAAATCCTCATTGATACTAAGAATGGTAGGAATGCCAGCATATAAAGGCAACAGCTTCAACGTTACAAATGTGAAAATATTTCTTAATACATCAAGTGCAATTGTTTGTTACACACTTGCTACTGAAAATTAGCAGTTATACAGAAATAGTCTGCATGTTTATATTCTTCTACTTTTTCAATAACCAAATAAAGATTACAAACAACTTATTACTCGTTATTGCTTCATCTTCATCCGAATTTCTGGATTAATAATAATATCTGGGGTTAGACATGTAGGAGCGTTATATCATTAAGATTGTAAAATATAACAGAAAATAAAACTAATGTTGCCCTCGCCTAATGTTAAATTTAAATTTGTCATCAATCAGCAAGTATACATGTTTCTTTAACTATTGATACTTTATGAATATGGTCAGTGATGATTCCAGCAATAAAATAATGGGTTCCCTGACCTAGCACTGGGAATTTCGAATTGCGAAACGACCATTATCCGGACCTTCTAACACACAGGCTAATGCTTTCTAACCTCCTGAAACCCCATCACTTGTAACTTTTATACCAGTTTATTTTCAGATGATCAACTATAACAGATTTTAAGCAAATATTGTTAACCAAAGTTACCTGTTGCTATACACGTTTTTCTTTTTTGTAGTGAAGTTGCTTTTCAAATAGTAGTGGTAGTAGAAGCTGCTGATACTGTTGAGCTTATGGTATAAAGAATAACAGCAAGCATTTTATTAAAACGTCTTCTATATGAAACACAAAATTTAATTGTTTATTCAGCTAACATAATACAAATTTGGTCTGCATGATGCTAATTATGTTTGTTACATACCGATATTATTGGCATACAGTGCCCTGTGATCATTATGGCACCAGTGGATGGTTTCACATCGAATTAAAGTGTGTTTTACAAGATAGGAATCTTTGCGGCATATTTACCAAGGAGGCAAAAGTCAACAAAGTTGCATACTGAATACTTTTTAATCTGTATTCCATTTTCAATGAAAATACGCATGAAATAGTATGACCCACACAAGATTGAGGTGGTCAGTTATGGTTGAAGAGTATTTTAGCATTTCAGACTAGACCATATAAATCTCAGTCCATAACCTGAATATAAGCATTCATATCACAAAATATGTACTGTACGCTTTCCAAATAGCTAGTTCACGAAACACTTATAATTATGGAAGGAATACATGTCTGTGATAAATGGAGCTGTCGGCTCATTTGTCAGCTTTTAGACAATGCACATATCTTAACAATTACATAGTCCATGCTGGGGTGGATGTGGTGACTCAGGAAAAATAATTACCTTCGAGTATGTCATTTCATCTACACAGGCCCAAAAGGCAAATATCACTTTGCATTGCATTGAATTCATGACAATATACCCAACTCGCCTTGCTTCAATCCAGTACATTAATAGTTAAATTAAAGTCTATTTTCGATTTTTCTGTAAATTTTCTCTTCTAAGAGAAAGATATAAAGCTAAAAAAAGAAGTCTTATGTAGCATAGGCAATTTGGTGATAATTTGATGATAATAAATGTCACAAATGGCACTGCCATATACGGATTTCCAGCCGAAACTTCACGGAAGAACCATAAAAAGCAAATGGAAAGTTTAATTTTTGTAGCCCAATATGAAACAAATTATTGTTAGGTGGACATATATTGGTCTACTACTAAAATTAGCCTTTTTATAAAATATTGAATCATCTGAACACATGAAAAAAGGACATCTACTACAAAGATGTTGCTGATTTTCGACTAGCCTATTTTAGAGGTCGACGTAATTTGATACAACTATGGTGAATCAAAAGAAGAAGAAATGTAATTTCATTCTCAGATTTTTTAAAATTTTCTACATCGACTTCACCTTAATTTCGCCAAAGAAGTCTATTCTGGTTGGAGAAGTAATTTCTTCCATAGATTAGGGTCCAGCTTGGGACCTGACTTATTATGGTTACATGTACTTTCCAGCAATGCCTAGTTGTGTTTGATTAAGATAACATCTGGTAAGGAAAAAGGTAACATTAAACATACTATCTAGTAACAGGTGTAACGGATATGAATGGAATGAGGTAATATGTTCTGGAAAAGAAGATTTACTTTGTATTGGAATATGTCAAACTAAAAGTTATGGGCCGCCATCGGAAATTGAGGCCTCCATGCAGCCGTAAGTAATATAGCATTATCCTTTACTGATGATATATAGTCAAAACTTTTATTATTCTTAAAGAACGTAGTTATTATTTGTTGCTTTTTCTTAAATAGACATAGATGAACATTTTGCTTGCTCTTAAATAACTGTCTATTTGAAAATGCAGAAACAAAGAACTGTCCTTTTGAAGATGCAGAACTTAGGGTAGACTGCCCTTCATCATCACAAATACCTTTAGTAGTATCATTATGGGCAGGTTGCTGGAAAGGCTTCATTGGAACCTATTAAAGAAGCTCTATGTTCAGATTCAATTGACAATGACACCAAAAAGATGCACCATAAGGTTCTTCATGGCATACACGAAACGCGGAACATATGTCTTACTTTGATCCATTCCATCAATAATCATTGAATGGTCGGGTCTGACCTTCAGATGATGTTTAAAATATTTCTACCTTTCAGCACATCAAATAAAAATAACCATGTTTGCGTAAACTTATTGTCATTGCATGACCACTGTTATTAACATTCATATAAGGGGTAACAGTAGGCCTAGTGGTCCAAGGTCTCATCTTTACCGATCGATGCCATCTCAACTTTGCTGGCATGGGTTCATGTCTCGGGCTCTGCCAATGTGGGTATGTGAGAGAACCTGCCAGTAGCTTCCCATGGGTCAGTGGTTCTTACCTGGTGTTTTTAGGGTTCTTTCTCCACCACTGGCCGTCATGTATAGTCTATATTGCTATGAGGTTAGACGTTAAACCCCCCAGCTCCACCCCCCATAAAATAAAAGCATCAACATTCATATAAATGCTATAAATCCCTTGCATGCAGTACATATACTTCATTAATATGACCATTATGACATCTCATGCCATTTATGAGCAACAAATGTATAATGACGAGTCCAGATGTACATTAATCACATTAATTAAGGTTTTGTTTTATAAAATAAATATCTACCGTTATGTAATACTACGGTTATCGGTTTTTGATTATCGGTAATACTCTTGATTCATTGTATATTTTTGTCCACTAGTTAAAATTATCGATGATACTGATCAATAATGTGTGTTTTGGATTTTTAACGTAGCTTTAATAATTTATCAGTCATATCTCTACGATGTCTGCAGTGTGACCATTTATAGCGATGTCTAGCACTGGGGTATCAATGCGGCAGATATCTGGCATCATGTCCCACCCAGTCACATTATCCTGACACCAGGCAGACCAGTCCTAACACTAACCTCTTAATGCTGAACGCCTAGCGAGGGAGCTGTTAGTACCATTTTTATCAGTCTTTGGTATGACTCGGTCGGGGTTCCAACTCTTGACATCCCGCATCCGAGGCGGACGCTCTAACCACTAGGTCCGGAGAGCGGTCCGACTCTGATCAAAAGTTTACTTTTTTTCTCCAAATGACAATCGTCTGGAGCTTAGTATCTCATGTTCTTTCGTATTCTTGTCTTTGACATGTTTATATTGATATATGTGTATTTATTGCATTTATCGCGTTTATAAAATCTTGATTTCTGGAAATAAATTTGTACAAAAATGTTTAAAGGAAAATGAAAAAAATAAGATATTGGAAACAATATTCGTAAATTTAGCAGGACAGTACTGTAAGTGGTAATAATATTGCCTTTAATAACTTAATCAATTGCATTGTATGATGTTTCAAAATAATGAATATTATTTTAGTAACAGCGGTCAGATCTAATTAGCCTATTTTGTAGCCAAGTGAAAGATCTTAATGCCAATATTATTGTCTGTCTAATATGGCTTAAGTATGTTCATTGGAGTTTTGTAAGAAGTCTTTGAAGGTTTTAAATCCAAACATGGGCAGTTTCCAGATAGCAACTGCGTGCGGTAACTGTATTTGTATCCAAAAATTGGATGTTATTCGGGCAGTCGCCCACTCGACTCCAGTGGTTGTGGGTGCGATAAAGACGTAGTACGTTGTGGGTTTGCACAGCGTGACCGTGGCACTGGTAGTAGAAAGTACTCCGCTGACAACTAAATTTCCAGAGATGACACCGCCAGTTTTATCGTATCTGTGCGCTAGTACCACCTCGAGATCTCAAGCTGAGGCGGCCTGTGAGAACACAAGAGCTTGTCCAGTTGGTGCTGGAGGCCCATAAAGCATTTTATCACCCATGTAAATGTTTACGGTCATGTTTCCGCCGATCAGAGATAATTTTTTCTGTGCTAGTCTGCTCACGTGCGACCATCGTGCAGCATTGGCGTCCGGGAGCGGATAAATCACGTCATCGAGATTGGTGATGCAGTGGCCGCTCATGTTGAGATCTCCCTGCATGGAATACACGGCGTGATTGACTTTTTTTATCCAACTCATCCTGGCTGGCAGAAGAACTACTACCAGACCCTATAAGCATACGAAAGGAAGTGTAAGACAAGATTCACTGCGTAAATTATATAGAAAGTGAACATCATCAATTTCGACATGATAACGTCGACGAAAGCGCAACAGCACCATTTTTTATGCCATTATATGATCGTGGATCCGACCGGTTGTGGTAAAACAAATCTGCTCATGAATATGCTCCTAAACAACATGTTGATGAACGATCGCGTGATCATTTACACGCTCAATCCGCACCAGGACACATACAGTACACTGTACGAGTTCTGAGATTCGCTTGAAAAAGACGTTTTCACAATAGCAGATCCGGATCAGATACAACCAGTAGAAGAACTTGATTTGGAAATGCATAAGATTATCGTGTTCAACGATATTAAGGTAGACCGCGAGAACATGAACCGCATTTGCGAGTATTTTTCATTGTCGAGAAATAAACTCTGCAACAGCATTTATCTCATTCAGTCGTACTACAATGTGCTTAAATACATCCGGCGTAACACAGGATGTTTTGTACTGTTTTCAGGACCCGACAACAGAGACATTGACGCGATCGCAAGAGACCATTGCAGTGGCATCACCGCAAAAAATTCAAAGACTGCTACGCCGTGGCGACGTCGTCAACTAAACATGCGGAAACGTTCCTTGAGAGATACAGAAAAGGTTTTGATAGATGTTACATACCTGGTTAGTATATCAGCAAAGTTTCTAGCAGCGTTTGCTTCCGTTCGAAAAGATCACCAATCGACGCCACCAGCGCGAGGACGTTCTCAAAGAGTTTATCGATCAGCGTGCATCGTCACGCCAGCGCGTCATCGAGGATAAGCTAGGTCAACAGTCATTTCAGCGAGATGTCGCAGGGAAATTTGTCAAGCCGATCGTCACTAAACTCGACGAAGCAAAAACGACGTACGATGTCAAGCAAGACCAGTTGCTGGACACGCTCATGACGACTCGGCGGTCACAACAAAGATTGCAGGATAAGTTAGCGAATTGTGCAGAAGAAGCTGCACAAGCTATTGCAGAAAACTGTAAAGCTAAAACAACTAAAAATAAGTAGCGAGTGAAGACACTAATTATGTAAAGAAAGAATAGATGCCTGAATATGAAGAGACCAAGGAAAAAGTATTAAAAAACTGTATGAGTATGAGGAAAATATTATCCATAATGACGCTATGCGTCGACCTATGAGCGACATTGATTATGCAGAACTAGATACGTCGATGGAATGGTTGGTTAATTTATATCATAAAAATGCTGCAGCCGTCGTACGAGATAGCGCTGATCTCCAACGAAATATGGAATAGCTTCTTTAACGTCACCTTGAACAACAATCGGTTTTCGTATATTGCACAAGCAGGTCCGTCCAAAACGATCACGATCTAGCCAATAGGGTACAACATCACCGACATCCACAAGGAAATCTCCAGGTTCATCACCGAAACGGAGACGACGCCGCGAACATCAAAATAGAACCTAACAACTTTACGTTGAGAACTAGAATCATTCTCGCGCTAGGGTGCATCGTGCGATTGATATTTGCAGCTCAATTGGATCAATACTCGGTTCTAGCTCTGGTACTATAGTGAATGGAAATGAAGCGCATGAGAGAGATCTTCTCGTAAATATCACCGACACGAATAGCCTTTTCATCAACTCCTCGATCTCGCTCAGCCTCCAACGTGATTTATTTCACTGCGATTAATGTCCCACCGGGATTACTCATGCAATTTCGTCCTAATCCCTTCATTTATTATCCTATCCTAAACAGGTGCACGATCTCGGAAATCACCATGTACCTCACCGATGAGTCTAGAAATGCCGTCGATAATAACAACGAAAGAATCACCTGTTATCTGCACGCTCGGAGAAAATCCTCATAGTCGACTGCAAAAAATAGTTCACAGATAAAATAAATAGCTATGAGACGATCACACAAGCTACGACGTAAAATCGTGGGTGGATTTTTATCCACGCTGTTTTCCTCGATGCGAGCAGCTCTAACAGGCATTGCAGCGAAAGCAGCTCCGATTGCCCTCTAAGCGACTGAAGCGGTAGCCACCGGAGCGGCCCCTGCCGCTGGAAGGGCTGTGGGACTAAAACTAATCAGCAAAATCAGGTCTCAATTGACTACACCAACACTGTTGCCGACAGCGACTGTGCAGTAAACTCAGCTGTCCGATCTTTCCAACCAGGTCAACCAGGCTCATCAGAAAACTGCGGCGGTACTCAGTGCTAGATCGGAAAAGATTTTACAGGATCTGGAAATAAAGGTTCGTGTACAAAAGACATCATCTCTTGGCGCCATCATGTCTGGTGTCGATTAAAAAGATTGTGGTAAACAAAAATAGAAAGTATTTTAATGATAGTGCACTATCGACGAACAACGTATCTGTCACAGTACTATTTTGTAACAATATTATAACATAGAGACGTCATATATTCGAGGTTTACTCCCGATTATCTGAGGCTGAACGATGACACCCGTCGACGACTCGACGACCGAGTGCGATTGCGTCGAATATCACCAATCTCAACGCAAACACGCATCGAAATATAGAGAGGCGTGACGAAGATGAGTACCTGCTTTCCCATAAAGCCTTTCAGGAAGTTCTCGGGAAAATACAAACTACGGCGGTCGGTGAAAATTAACAAGCAGGATCTGAAGTCAAGCTGCAAAACAACGGATGGTCTTTATTGAGGTCTGCGCAATACCAACTGAACAATCAATCCGTGGGAGAAATAATTGGATACTTAACACAAGCAAGTACGATCCTGAATTTGATCATGTTCAGCGATGACTACATGCGTACCTGGGTCACCAACATATGGTGGTTTATAGATACAAACACGTCTAGCTGCTGTGAGTTCTGAATTCACTGCCAATACTGATATGCTTACAGTGGCCGCTGTGGCTAATGCTACTGAACTTACCGGAGAACGTTTCAGAACCCATTTTGCATTGCACGTAGTGCAGCCTACAACACAGGATTCGCTGCTCAACGTCTTCTCGCCGATTCTGGTCATGAGATCTGCATGATGCTACCCCTGAGCAGCATATTCGCAGTGTGCAGGGATTCCGAACGGTGTTCAGAGGAGTGAAGCATACGCTCGTTCTGGAAAGAGATGCTCACACACAGTACATGCACAGAGCAGACGGAGCGACAGATGGACAATTCACCATGACGTGGATTTCATTGCGGATGCCAAAACTTACACATTCTTACCAAAACACTCTACTCTGAGCAAATCAGGATTTACATGCAACAGTTTATGCAGGGTCGGCAGACCACGTCGTGGCGAGTATCTACCAATCCATGCAGCGAACTTCCAAGACATGTATTCGTGGCATTTAAATTATCATCACGGCGCGAAAACCAGATGGGAAACAAGTACATGCTTAACAATTTGGGCTTATCTGGCATACAAGTCCGCATCAATTCTAGACAATATCCAGAACGAGAACTTGAATGTAATTTTGATGTGGCTACAAGAAACTACCTCCCTGTGTATATGATGCTCACGAATGCTATGCAAAAATACCAGGTCGTGGATACGGGCACGCAGGTATCGCTGGACAATTTCGCCTGTTTGTATTCCATTTTCCATTTCAATGTATCTAAGCATTCCGAGTGTCTCAAAGCTTCTCCAGCAGATATCGAAATGAGGTGGACTATTGGCGATCCAGGTGGTCCATACGTGTGTTACGTCCTGATGACATCAGACCGATTCATGACGCTGGACGTGCTCAATGGAAAAATGAACAGCATTGTATAGCCAATGCCTAAAATACCAAAAGTAAAAAAATCGTAGTGCCACAAAGAGACAAGCCAGTTCTGGAACCACAACTGGCGGTTCTATTGCCAGCACCTCATAAAAAGAAGGGGGCGTATAGCATATTTTCTTTCTCTTTCAGCTGTGACCCAACGTTTGGGGTCCGATGTATCTTTTCCAGATTATTTATCATCTCAAGAATAATGTTTGTAACTTATTTCAAGTTCGCGGAAGCTTAATCTGTTCTTTAAAGGAAATAAAAATTCATGCACGCTTTAATTTTCTTTTTCAGAATATGGATTATCTTATAGATAAATAAAGAAATAAGAACATAATTTAATTTAAAAGAATCCATCAAGTTTATTTGTGTAAATGACATAAATTGGAGAAGTGAAATTAGGAAGAATACTTATTTGAAATTATATACTACTTACTTGCTACAGTGGAATATAATTTATATTATTATTATTATTATTATTAAAGATTGGTACAATCTGAAGGGAAAAAAGATCAATATTTATATCATTACGCATATTTATATGCACAACTTTTATGCGTGTTTTAATGTCATTTCTTATCCCTGAAATCCTTAATCTTTTAAGTTGTCTCGTACAAACACAACTGATATTTTGGAGCTACTGGATCAGTCATCGTAAGCAGATAGACTTATGCTAAAATTATTTAGATGCTTTTATATTTCTACTACATCAGCAAAACTTTGAAATGTATGTCAATGAATTTATTTACAATTTACTAAAGATAAGGAATCATGAAAAGTTTCCTTGAGCAAAGTGCAAGGTTATTATGCAAAGTCCTCTCAAGTTCTGTGTACTTCATTTCTGCAACGTCCTCTCATGTTCCGTGTACTACAACTCTGCAAAGTCATATCTAGTTCAGTGTATTACAACTGTGTGACCTAGGATCCTTCTAGAGTATGTCATCTGAGAGACGTGTGTGATCATCCCAATGTTCTTGCAAAACACACCACGTCAATCAAATATAAATTTTTTCTTTCACAAAATATTGACCTCAGAGATATGTTTTAGTGTAACAGCAAACAAAATCTATTACAAGAGAAGCCTATATATGTGGACCTCCTAATGCAAGTGATCCTCCTAATGTAGGTGACGCTTGAATGTGTGTGCACGTTTGTATGTATGTGCGCATGTATACACGATTGGCCACAGAAACCATATTTCAAGAAACTAAATTTCCTGGTTCAATTTAGAATGTAAATCATCAGCAGAACTCTCTTTGGCATCTTATATCATCATTGCGCGTAGAATCGTGCATTTATTAATGTTAATACATCCAGTGTATCGAAAATAGAAAGTAAAGCATTGTATCTGATTGGATATTGTTGACACTCAAGATGCAATCGAACTGCACACTCAGTCAGATTGAGAGCACACTCTTTACACATTAGAAAGATATAATTGGTTTTCTTTCAAGTCACGCAGTTTTTGTAATAATTTAATTGCAGTTGATAACAAAATGATAACTGGTGGTTGGGTCTATGTTTTTATACCAATCGAGCCACTTGTCATACTGCATAGGTATTTAGTATCATTTCTTATTTACCACCCCCCCACCCCCCAACACAATTCAGCAGTTTCATCCAGCCAACAATAATTATACCGTACTGTCCGTCTTTTAGTTCGGTTACTTTTTCGAATACAATAATAGCCATATTCATTTACAACTTCGAGGTCATTCCTACGGATCATATTTTCGTCTCGCAGAAATAACCGACGGTATTCCAATTGCAACCAGATGCTGAGAATTATAGGAAACGAAATATTATACTGTGATAATAAATTGTAAAACCAGAAATAGAATTATTAGCTTATTCAATTTTTTTAAACCAGTTATTTGTTTTCAAATATTGAACAGAACTATTTCTTGTTAGAAAAGGACACTATATACCAACTAATATTTTCTTTCATCATTCGTTCCATATCAAATTTTCCTTTTTATGGCCGCCGTGTAGCCACTTTTTGACAGACTATTTGCACGGCCGCCATGCAGCTATCCGTAACAGTTATCGCGGTACATATTGTCATTGTTGCATTGTTACAAATTGTAAAGTTTCTGTAATGTTCTTTCTATCTGTTCCTATACCAAAAAAATCTGTCAATCTAATCGCGTAATCTAAATAAAACCGCTTACAGGGTTTCCATTAGCATGTTATTTTATTGAGTCCCGAGGACCCCCTTTTTTGAGTTTCATAGGGTCATTAAAAGATGTGAAAGGGTCCCACTTCAAAGTTTCTAGAGTAAGATGTGTGTGTGTGTGTGTGTGTGTGAGAGAGAGAGAGAGAGAGAGAGAGAGAGAGAGAGAGAGAGAGAGAGAGTTCTCACTAGGAATTTATATCTAGAAGATCAGGGCTCCTAGTTTGGTAAAAATAGGATTCCCACCAGGAACAATTGCAGTTTGATCCCACAAAGCATACTTGGCATATGTGACACAAAATCTTGTCAGTTGTGTTTATTTGTCATCTTCGCTAGCCAAGGTCCCGATAACCCTATCTACACCTTGGCGGACCGAACAGCTATATCGGTGCTTTGTGATACCGATATCTATTGGATTTCATGTGTTGCCTCTCTTAGTAAGTAATTCCCACTAACCAATAGCGTGGCGCATTGTACATCGGCCGAAAATGGTGGTGGCAATTGACCTAAAAAGGATACTTTGCAAGTTTAACATCGAAAATATGACTATGTACCAGAGGGAAGCCGGTACAGGTCTATTTGATTGAAAGGTATTTGTGTAAACACGGACCGGCACTGGAAAAGTGCTTATTTATAAGTCCATTCAAGTTGTGTTCTCCCCTTGTCTCTATTACGTAGGAACTCAGTTCAAATTTGAACAACTTAATTTTGATTGGATGTGGTGACTTGCAGCCGCATCCAATGAAATTCACAGACCCGAAACACAGAAATATCTGCTCGATATGCCAAGGTGTAGATAGGGTTATCGGAACCTTGTCTAGCGCAGATGTTTATTTATTTGAAATTATTTGTAATTCTTGAAATATTTATGTATTAAAATTGATGTCCTGTCAGTCGACTTGGGAACACGCTTTACAAGGCCGTTATTTAGGGTGTATACATTACTCTCATAGTCTTCTTTTAAAGTTTGTAAAGCGGTGTTGATTTGTCCTTTTTTCTGATCTGACATGTTTTGAAGTTTGTTAGATTCATCTGCTCAAACATTTTTTGTCATATTACATCCACAAGTCACACCATAAAGCACTTTGCTTAACATCTGGCGTCATTTTCTATAAAAGTATAGACTGGTCCGCTACCTCATTAGCTTATCGATATAATGACTGTAAGGCAGAGTTCAAATTAAAGAAACCTGTCTGTTTTCTTATAGATGGGTCATACACAGTTGCTGTAAATAGAAAACAAGGAAAATTCTTACGCAGCAGTGACCTTTTCAAGCAGATTCTCAAG